>APFE030943205.1:89389-152252 GCA_000404065.3 Pinus taeda | reverse complement strand
TACGGAGTTAAAACCTACATCTAGGAAGAGACCAAACTTACCTACCTAGTATCCTACCATCTTGGAAAACATTATCCAAACCAAATCATCCATTTCCATGTTGACCCATATATTAGTCAAGCGTAACACACTTATAGAATTAGCCCATTAGGATGGATCTTTATATCATGTTGAGGGAGACATTAGGCTTTCAAGTGTTTAACATAGTGTTGTCATTGACAACAATAAGATTTATTGATGACAACAAGATGTCATTAATTAAAAGGGGATGTATGAGACAAAAACAATTCCACTGTTGATGACCTAAGAAGCAACAAGACTCTTTATGAAGCAATATAATAGTTTGATCTCTTGTGGCTCCTCATTAAGAGAATTTATAACATATTTGAGTTTTTGATGTAGTTATGATGTCCTAAAGCTCCTACAAATACCCTATACATGTAGGTATCCACGAAACCCTTCCAACATTATATATTTCTTAGGAAGACTCCTCCTCATGATATTTTATGGCCAATTGAAGTTTTAGAATTAATGGAAGGGATCAACTTTAGGGAAAATATCTAAGTATTAAATTTGTTAACCAATGTGCATGTTCAAGGAAGATCCACCATTGAAAAAGCAATTAATGACCTTGGGCACAAAAACTTCCACACTATTTAACATCTTTAAAAGGAGTGGGTTTTCCAGGTTGATCAATAACACTCATAAGATTTCAATGGACAAATGATGGTAAACATATGTGAAGCTTAATCATCCCTATCAACCTAATTTGATGAAGTCACCCTACATTCCCTCATTTGATGATGATGTGGACTTTTTTATGAATGACATGTGGAATTTTTGTACAGTCAACATGACACATCAACAAGATGAATTCATCTTAGTGACATGGTGCCATTAGGGACCACCACGTGTCATCATGATTTTGCATAATTTTATTAGGGGGAAGTCTAAAAGGAGGTGACATGTGGCACCATTCGTGGGCTACTATGTGGCATGATGACATCATGCTAATTCCATCTTGTGGAGGACCATTGAACCTTGGGTCACATGGAGCAGTCACATGGTCATATGGGACCAAAATTGAAGGTGCTAAGGTTGATTCAAATCTTGGTCATATGAAAACATCGAGAAGGGTCACATGGTCAACCCTTTCTGTTAAACATGGGTATATTTTGGTTTGTCATCCAAAAATAGTGTTGCCCAAGTTTGGCTTTACCAACTCCTCGGACAACTCACATATTATATATGATATCCCAACTGTGTTTTACTAAAACATAGTCACTCAAACTAGAATATACAAGACTAGTTCTACAACATAGTTTGAGAAAATTTTCATTGTGAAGATATTTGTTCTAATTGTTGGGCATCGTTATGTTTCTAAAAGGTTAAAAGTTTGGAGTCTAGTGAATGTTGATTTTCCATGAGTGTCTGGTCTCACCCACATGGATGTGTGTGTGTGCGCGTGTGAGAGAGAAAATGAGTAATATAGGTATGTTTGCATGTGATAACCATATATATGAGGGGAATCAACCCAGTTACAATGTGCCACAAATTCTTTTTTGTGTGAAATGATATTATTATAGCTATGGTGGCCTTGTCTATGTCCACAAAGAGATATACAAGAAATATTGACAAAGATACAATAAGACATAGAGGTCATTATGCATAAGAGGTTGCTAGCATAGCCATATAGATATAAGCATGAGCACCCTCAACCTTGTTTCCCTAATTGATGAAGATTAGTTTACGTGAGAAGTTGGTAGAATAGGCATGTAGATATATACATGAATGATGTCAACCCTCTAGCACTAAGCCACAAAGGACCAATGGCATGAGAAAATCCATGATGGATCAACATGGAACCCATGGAAATAGTTTGGTGAGTAATGGTTTCAGTCAGAGCACTTGTGTAAGCATTATTGGCACATCGTGGCACCACAAGTGACACCAAGGCAACTAAGTTGCTAAGGTGCACACTCTACAAGAATAAGGTTGAATATTCAAACCCTATGAGGTGACATATTGGTTGATAATTTATTTTTAAAATATGGTTACCTTTTTCTTGCATGATTAAAATATAGGTGGCATAAAAATTGTAGCACCAAAGTTGGATTTGGGGATTCTATTTAATGTGCCCGAAAATGGGAAAGCTATAACACATTTAAATTAATATATCGTTTTATATGGTTATTCTGAGTTCTTGAGGGAATTATTTGTCTAAAATGAGTTCTAGAAGGAGATGGATGATTATGGATCAAATATGAATGTAAATAGATGTATATGATGCAATTTTGACACTTATTTGATGACCAAAATATATTTTGTATGTTTCAAGGAACTATTAGTACGTTGTAGTAATCTTTGAATGCATAGTGAAAACATATTCTAAGAAGGAATTTCATAGACCATATTGATGAATTGATTGAACTAGAGTATGGGAAATAACATGATCATTTGTGGTGGTATTTATGAAATTGGTTGCAATAATAATGTTTGCAAGTTATTGTAGTGAAATTGGTTGCATTGATAGTGGTTGCAGGTTATTACACTGGTAGTGGTTATAAGTTGTGAGAATGGTTGTGGAATATGTAGCAACAATAACAACAGGTTGGAAATTATGACTTTACTTATGTCTTAGTGATATATGATGACAATGGATCCATTTTGAAAATGATATGAAATAGAGGTCCACAAGGAAGTTAAAGAAGGATGTGATTACCTCCAATGAGGTTGAAGCCTCAATCAAGTTAGAGACTAGACTAGGTTGGAGCCTACTCCTTCTCAAAGTTGGAGCCTCAATTATGTTGGAGCCTAGAGGAATTTGGAGCCCACTCATAAACAAGGTTCGTGACTCAATCAATTTGTAGCCGATAATGACTAGTTTCTTGAATTCTTTCAAGGTTGATGCATTAATCAGTTTGTAACCTACCACTAGTGATATCTTGCATTTATTTGGGATACGTTTCTTCCAACAGGTCATAGTGAAAAAATACATCTAAACAATTGAAGGTAAAGAACAATAAGATTAGGTATTTTTCTAACATATCGGTTTACAACTAAAAAAATGTGCTTCTCTTTCTGATGATACAATTTATTGATATGATGGTAGATTGATGATGTATTAATATAGTTGATGAAATGATGCTTATGATTCATTGGTATATCATTACTTGTTTATGAAAAATTGTGAAATATTAAAATTGATCACACATTGATTCACACCTCCATCTGAGTGTGACCTTTGGGCCAAAAAGTGGTATCAAATCAAGTTTCCTTCCGAACAACTAATAGCTAGAAAGTAAAATATGAAGGATAAATGGCCATGAATAGAGTAGTGGGGGAGCCTCCTATGTTTGATGGAACCAGTTATTCATTTTGGATGATAAGGATGGAGACATATCTCATCTTCTTGTGAGCATAAGTTTGGGAAATTGTGGGGACTGAATATAAATTTCCTAATGCAATCTCGATGGACATAGTAGGGAGGGAAGTCTACACATATAATGCATAAGTTAAACATGTTATCTTAAGTGGAGTAGTAGAGTCAGAGATTTTCCATGTAATTGAGTGCAAGTTAGCTCATGAGGTATGGAATAAGTTAAAAACTTATCATGAAGGGGATGAAAAAGTTAAAGAAGATAGGTTGCAAGCTCTCAAAAGTCAATTTATAAGTTTGAAGATGGAAGAGGATGAGGATATTTCTTCATTTTTTCTTTAAGTGGCCAACATATTCAACTCCATTATAGGCATCGATGAAGAAGTGTCATATAGCTATATTTTCTAAAAATTTCTTAGATCACTTCCATCAAGATTCTATCCTAAAGTCTCATCCCTTCAGGAATTATCAGAAGTAGACAAGATGTATGTGGATAAGTTTCATGGAAATGTCTCTGAATATGAGCTAAGGATCAAGGATGTATAATAAGAGAAGAAGCAAAAATATAAAGAAGATTGTAACTCAAATGAAGAAGAAGCCATGTTTGTTTGGAAGTTGAAGATACAAACCAACAAGTATAAAGGTAAGATTATTTTCAAATGTTTTGAATGTGGATCGATAAGTCTTTAAGCATCAAAATTTTCTTATTCTAAAATGAATGAGAGTTATGATGAGTCAAGATTCAAACCTAAGTATCAAAATAACAAGCAATGCAGTAAGAAAAAGCATTCTTACTCAAGATAGAAAAGTGACAGTGAAAGCAATGAAAATGTGATAAGTGAAGAAAGGGGTGAAATATTATTCATTCCTTAGATTGAATAACTTTAAGGAGAAGTTAATTATGAGGGATAAATTAAAATTACATTCAAGGAATTTAGGACCCTTAGAAAGAAATGAAGTTAATTAACACAATAGCTTTGAGACAAAAATATAAATCAAGACACCATTCTTCGTCTCAAGGTTGAACTAGGAGAAGCAAAAAGGGCAAAGGAATTTATAGAAGATCAGGAAGTTAGCTTCTTAAGAGAATAATTGGAGAAGCTCAATAAAAATTTCCACAAATGAATTGAATCCCTAAATAAAATCCGTAGCATGTAGAGGTCCTTTCTTATTAAGATTGATCTTGGTTATCAATAAAATTATGAAGCATGTAAGAAAAAAGGTCACTCAAGCTCATAAAATGGAGATCATCCCATGAAGTATGATCATACATTCATATTGTTAGATTCATTATTTTCATACTGCCACTAGTGATCAAATATGCTCTTATAAAGTGGTCTTAGGGTGCCAAAGTCAATTTTTTATCATTTCAGTGAGTCTTTAAGTAAAATTTGGTCACTAGGTATTAGGTCTAGGATTGTTTTCACTCCTTTCAATTTTTTCCAAATATTGGTCCATGTAACCATGCAGTTGAGTGTACCATCATTCAAAGAGTTTTCATCATTATTTCAAGTTCCAATGGGTCATTTTACACCTTGTTTGTGCTTCAGTTGTGCTTAGGTAAGGCTCATTTCCCTCTCCTAGGGTTTTGAAGGTAATTTTCCTTAGAGGGTCAAATAATCAACAAAAATTGTATCCTAATGCTCATACACCTTCCCCTACCCTTGAAATACCTTCTTAAGCACTTTCTATCACTGATATCCCTTAAATTCATCATTTTCCCACAAAACCTAGCCTATTGGTACAATTTGACACTTTTCTAGGTTAAGCTTGTGTTTTTCCCTTTTGGACCCCTTCCCCTCACTCAATATTTGAAATTCCACTTTCCCCTACTTCCTAACATCCCTCCCTACTTCCAAAAAATTTTCTCAAGAAATTAGAAGCCCCTCATCCCCTTCATTTCCCTTCATTTCTACAAATCCCCTATTCCACACATCAGGATAGGTTTTATTCAAATGATGTTTATGAGCAAGAAACAATGAGTTTGAAAAAAGTGAGAGAGGTCTTTGTCCATAATAGACACAAGAATAAAAAACTCCTTCAATTTTTACACAGGTCTCATGGTTTGGGAGAAACGTCCAAAAGATTATTTGCCTCAAGAGAGTTGCTAACTTCTAGAGTGACTTTGGAAAATAAATATTTATCCTATCTAGAGTGACCAAATGAATTTCTTGATGAGACAAATGATAACTCAACACCGAAATATTTCCAATGAGATATGATGAGCTCAATTTGGAGTTGCGGAAGACCTCCAAAAGTTGCCTGCAACAACACTCAACAGTTTGGCAACCTCATTCTACACATTTTGACCAGTCTTGGGAGATTGCACTTTTGACATGGAAAATGAAGTCCAAATTGAAACATTCAAGATTTTCTCAAAAGTAGACTCAACAAGATTTCCAATGAGCTATCCCTCACTCAATTTGGACATCAGAAAGGCACTCAAAAGTTGATTTGAATTCGGCGCTACGTGTTTCTGTAATGCGCTGCGCATTTGTCTAGTAGAGCTAAAATCGCCTCCTTAGCTCTACTAAAGTGCTTTCAACCTCAAGAAAAGTAAGTAGAAACTAAGGGATGTGCCTTTTCCTCCTCAAGTTAATTTCTAAGTGCTTGAAAGGTTTTATTGAAGATTTGGTTTAATTTCACATCTAAGCCCTAGATTCCCCAACACTATCCTTCTATTCACAATCCCTTTCATATACTCCCCTATACCTTCCTTCCTTCTCCCTAAACCTTTACATCCAACACTCTCTAAATCTTTGTCCCAAAACACTAAACCCCAGGTGTTACAATTACCTATGCTCCCAAACCCCAACCCTCCTATCCATCATATTAATACTCCCTATCCCCTCCTCCATTACATAAATTCCAACAACCTAATACCTCCCTATGATTTGACATTAAAAAACCATGGCAGAGGACGAAAACAAACCATACAATGAGGCAGACCTAGAACTAGAGGTTCGAAAAAAGTCTAGGAACATAAAGGGAAAAGGCAGAGAGAGATAGTTGATGAAGCTATGCTTGATGATCATATGATCAAAGAAGACAAGGAAGGTTGGATTCAGGCCATCAATGATTACTTGGAGAAGTCATTGAAGAAATGTAAAAAAGAAAAATTTGGCACACTTGTAGAGGCTTCACTCCATGCCTAGATACACCAAAAATCAGCTCCTTGACCAATTTTGAAGACTCTTGGCACATTTTAGCAAATATTGTCTTTTTCTGTGTTTTTGAGGCAATTTTATATCATCAGCTTGTTCAAACACGTAGTGCCCTAGGTGCTGCAGACTTTTTGGAGGCACTTGTTGGAGGAATGGCCACCACCACTGGATTTAGAAGGCCTAAGACAGTCAGGAAAACCATGTTTCCAGCCTTGGAAGGAAAAACTAGTTGGTGGAAAAGGCAAAAAATAGCAAAATATCACATTTCTACCTCAATTTTGGACCAGGCACTATGTGTTTGACCAGTCTTGGGAGAATCCATTTTTGGAGGGTAAAATCAAGTTCATTTTGAAAACTAAAGATATATATGGAAACTAGATAGGATAAGCTTTCCAATCATCTATCATGGGCTCAATTTGGACATCGGGAAGGCAGTAAAAAGTGGGTTTGAACATGGCATTGTGCACTTCCTTTAGGTGCTACACGTTTGACACTGGCGCTGCCCACTTGACAGGCAGCCAAATTTTTCACTGCTTCTCTTAGAAAATACTTTTCAGCTGTGGGATTTTGATGTTTTCATTGATGTAATTCATGATAATGATGCAATTAAAGTGTATTTTTACTACCTAGGGCAGGTACATCAGATGAATGGCCTAAGTGGCATGTAATGAATCAATTTGCTTCATATTAGGGATGAGTCAGTTTCACCACCCCAGTCTTTAGCTTTCATTTCAGTCTTTTGCGCAACTACTCCTCTCATGGATTCAACCCCTGAGGCTAGGATTTGTTGTT
Source organism: Pinus taeda (assembly GCA_000404065.3). Lineage (NCBI taxonomy): Eukaryota > Viridiplantae > Streptophyta > Pinopsida > Pinales > Pinaceae > Pinus > Pinus taeda. The sequence continues at coordinate 144,917 of APFE030943205.1, read as the reverse complement.
TTGAGGGCTATATCATGTATTTTCTTAGTCCTTTTACGATTTGGACTCAGTGTGGATGCTCAAAGCTTGATTGTACATCTTTGTAAGTAGTTTGGCAAGAAATTAATAAGAATTGCAACCATTTTTATGGGATCCCTATGGTATGGAGTTCTAGTATAGTTTCTTCTTTTGTCATTCTATATTTTATATGTTTTATGTGCCATCATTCATTTAATTTCTTTAAGTTGAATTTTTTCATGTTTGATAGATAGAATCCATTGTATCAGTGCTCTGCCTTGGGAAATCATTAAACATTTCATGCTTTCTGTAGTCCATGAAGGACCCATGATTGGCACATGCCCTTCTTAGCTTATCACTATTCTTAAACATCTCACTTCATCAAGCCCTAGCATGATAAATCCTCTGCCTACCTTGCCCCATAGAAAACCCTGCATTTCTACCCTAATTTCCCAGACCTAAACTGCCCAGCTCCTCCTGATCCAGCAAAAACTTTACAAAATCCAATCAAAAATTTTGTGCTACTATACCTAGCCTAAAATTCTTTACCTGATCCAGTCATATTGGCTGAGATCCTTATGGAGAGAGCCCTCTCCCAACCTAGTAGGGCTAGCTGGTTGGCTACGCACTGTTTGTGGTTACCCTAGCATTGCCTTCTTTTAGCTTGAGGTCAATCTAGGTGATAACACATGTCATCCAAAATAATCTCTCTTAAAGATCAAAATAAAGTAGTACACTATGCCAAGAATGGTAATTTTAATGACGCTCAAGACAAATTGAGGAAAGGGAAGAATTCATGGAACAAAAATAAAGAATAAGGATCCACAGGTTGAAATAATGTAGGGAATGCAATGAATAGGGCTCATGATAAAGCATCCCCTAGTAGGGATAGATCAACAAGATAACATGGATCCTCCAAGAAGTAAATTTAGTAGATAAATATCTCCTTCTATACCTTGGTATCAAAATAAATTATATGGATATTATTTCTTATGCACAAAGTTTGGGCATAAAGTGTAGGATTTTAAAACCTATGATATATTCAAGTATATAGGATATGATCAGGTACCTAGATGGAGACATGTGGACAAAATTAGAACAATGAATCGACCATTTCTGAAAGTATTGAAGCAATGTTGAATGCCACATATGTTACAACCAGGGTCATATAGCACAAGATTGGAAACTCAACTCTAGATTGTATGATAGAGAAGGAATTCCTATAAATGTTGGTAGATGGAGAAGAGGTCAAACAAGACCTTGATTAGCGATGAGCCTTAATATCACAACAATAATGTTGAGGCACCTAAGGATACCAACTTTAATTATTAAGTCGAGGTTCATACAAATTTAAGAGGTGATAGTGTTATATGCACAGCAAGTCAAGTTATACTCATTTCACCTTCAAGTAATGGATCAAATCAAGGCATATAGAGACAACTCTTTTTACCAACTCAAGGAAGAAAATTTCATGAAAGAAGAGAGAGTTATGTCCTAACTGTAAGAATGGAAATATTATTCTCCTTGCGTAAATGAAAATTCCACTCATTTAAATGTAAAGACTCACTCTAAATGAAGGAGTGTAAAGACTATGCTAATTGTAGAAAGGAAGAATGCTATTCTACTTGCAGAATGGAAACCTTATGCTAATTGAAAAAATGTACATCAATACTCTAATTGCAAAATGTAGAAAGTTTCTTTGGCAAGGAAATTAATCTATTCAACGCCAACACTTGCAAGTTAAACCCTAAGAAATCATGAATTCAAGAATCAGGCCTATTCTACATTGCATTGATGAATCACCCATTTTATCACTATTTTTAAAGAACCTTAAATTTAGTGATAGATTCCATGTGCATTTCATAAAAAAGCTATCATTACTATTCAAATGTAGATATTTTTCCTCTAACCCTAATTGCAGAGTAGAACTTGTAGTGAAGAGAAGATATGTCTAGATTAGTATTTGGTCCTCCCATAACAGGGATTCAGAGCCTGGCAGTCATTATTCAAGCCCAAGAGAAAAAATTAAATATTTTAGAGAAAATTTGGTAAATTTTGGATAGTGCTACAGGATGTTATAGTATTACTACAACATTGCTACATGATTGCCCTATTTTTCTACAGGATTAGATCTGTGAGCATCCTGAGGGTCGAAATAGTGTTTTGAAGGTGGGAAAGGGTAGATTAGGGTGTTTTAAGGCTGTATGATTCCTTTTATAAGCTTAGAGCCTCTCATAGGCCTGCCTTGCACAAAAAAAAATCCTCACAGTGTCCTTCACTGAACTAGAAATGTGGTTTTAGTGGCAGGGTTTTGAGACAAATGTGGCATATAAAGGAATATAGTAATGATGAAAAGAGAGATGTAGGATGGGTGTTATAACCCTACAATCCAGTGGTAGAACCTTTATGACAATAATTAATCCCTTTTGTACTTAAAAATAATTCCAAATTAATGATCAAATTATAAGAAAATAAACTAGAGAAGAAAGGATGAGTTGAATTTTATGAAACCAAACAAGAAATGATGAGATAAATTTTATTTAATTAAGAGTCAAGCTATATTTCCACATGAATCTTACCTACATACATGAATTCTTTAATAATAATGTGATTTTAAATTCTAGATATGCAAAAAAAATAGTATGTACGACAATGATCTAAATCCTAACAATCTGTAAAGGAAAATAACCACATATTTTTGGCTTGCCACTGTAGACTCTTCAACTTAACTTCTGAAATGAGAGGTGGTAATTATGCCTAAAATAAGGAAAAATAATTATAGGTAAACTTCTACTAATAAAGAAGTAAATGATACTACTAAAAACAATGCATAGATGAGATACACGAAGAGAGACTAGAGCCTCTAAGTTGGGCGCTAACCCAAGGGGACTCCATTCTATGAAACAAACTCAAATGTGAGACAATAGTAAAATTTTCATTAACATAAAAATGAAGTCAAAATACATAATTAAAATTGAAAATTATAGTCTCAAGCTCTTAGCACTTAGTATCTCTTCCTTCCTCCAAAAATTTGAATCCTAGAGAACCCTTAGACTTGTTTATTTATACAAACATGACTGAGGGGAAACCTCCTTTGAAAGAGTACTGGTTACCTCCAAAATATAAAACAAAATTGGATGTATATCTCTTAGATCATCTTAATTACTTGATTTCACTGGCTTCCTATAGACCTCGAGCTATTTATGAGTAATTCTAGTGATCAAGTTGAGTTGAAGGAGAGTAAATGCAGGGGACAAGCCTCCCACATCTCCTCTAGATTCCTCCAATCTGCCTCTATAAAAATGTTCTTTTTCTTGCAAATTAACCACATTATGCCATGAAGTATGAAAAACATCCCTTAGTCTTCCCACTAAGAAAATTATAGCCAAAAAAATGTTACTTAATGTGAGACAATAAGAATTTATAGGACGCGGGATAGAAAAATGGGCCTTATAATTTACCTATTGATGGGACCCATCATCTTCCTCTTGTTGAAGGTGTTTCTCATCCTCTAAGAAACTTAATAACTTATTTCTATCTCATGCATGGTCTTGGTGGCCTCTCTAACATCCTAAGGCACCTCAGATGGTGTGCCCTCTTGTGGTTTAAAAACCTACATTTGTCTCTATGGCTACCCACTCCATTTGTTCCTATGGTTGATATCTTCTCTCCTTTAAGACTATTAGCTAGGGAGGACTAAGATTTATCCCAACCCAACTAATTTCCAATATGTGAACAACTCTCTTATAAATTTTGGTCCTTTCTAGGGCAGTCCTCAAACTCTCAAGAGAGTGTATTCCCAACTTTCTAGATTTTGCGGTCGAGCATACCACATCCTTTAGCAAGCCTACAAACTCTCAGTCCCCAATGGTCTTAAAATTTCTTCAAAATGAAATATGGCTTCCTCTTACTTCTCTAGGTAGATAGGGGATAGTTTAGGGTTTGTAAAGATGAGGCTATAGTTGCTTATGATAGCCTTGGCACTTGTTAGCTTTTCTCTGATATATAGAGACTCAAGTGCTTCTTTGGCCATAGATTTCTTCAGTTCCTCAACCCTTACTTCCTCATGGACAATTCAAGAGGATAGGGCCATCATTTGTGCATCTCCAAACCTTGAATTGTGGTCCCAATAATTCATCTTTGTGACAATCATGTTCTGCATGTAGAGTTTAGCTAAATTGGCCCTATCTTCAATGTTCGCTTGTTAGCATAGGTAAATGAACTTCCTATAATCATGAAATGGGGGAGAGAAATATTGTGCAAATGACTTAATTTGAAATTGCATCCATTGTTCTTTGAGGAAGATGGCATATGATTTGTATGGCTACCTTCACTCGATGGCGTCTATAGACAAGCTTATCATGGTGGAAATCCATGTCTCCTTTTCCTATATCTTCTCTCTTAGCCTTTTATTTTCTATTTTCATCTTCTCCTCTTGATTGACTCTTTGAATGATAAGTCATCCATTTCCTTACCCGTTTTCTGCATCTTTTCCTCCATGAGGCCTACATCCTCCACTTTCTTTAATTTGGAAATCTCCATCCACTCATGAGTTTGGATTATCTCCTTTTATAACTCAAATGGAGTGGAATTGCAAAGTTTTCAAGTATAATTATTCTTGCTTCAATAAACTTGTAAAAGGATCCAAGATCAGGATCTTGATTAGGCTCTTCGAATCCTTGTGGGCCTCCTTATCCCTCCTAAGGTGTTGTTGTCCCTTTAGCAATTTCTCCTTATCATGTAGCCATTTTTTTATTTCCTTTAGTGAGGCAGTTTCTTCTTATGACACTTCCCTAGTGGTTGGCTTCTTTTCATATGCATGAGGCTTCTCTCCCTTGGCTTTAACAGAGGTGACTTCCTCAATTTTCCTTTCTCCTAATCCTAGTTCCCCTCCTCGGTGGCTGAAATATTAGTCAATTGTGATTGATATTATTGAAGGAGGTTAAAGCATCCCTTGTTTGATCCTAGTTATTTTTATCCTTTTGAAGTACAAGGGACCTATTGTGCTTGTCAACAACCCGCTATTTATTAAAGCTAGTAGTAAAATATTACTTTAATAAATGGGGACCTTTTCAAAAAAAAAATGTATATACCAAAAAGTCAATCCTAGCATGTAGATATTCCTTTCATTTTGGAATAAATCAAGATATCAAACAAAACCTTTGAAACCATTAAAATGCTACTTTTATGTATTTAGTATGAAATGCATCTCAAACTATACCTTTATAACCCACCACGATCTACGATTAAACAATCGAAAAAGTAAATCTATATTTAAAAAATGGTCATAATGTTACAAGGTCCTCAAAAGCTTCTTTAAAGAGCTAAAGTCTCACATCACAACATAACTGTTTATAAACAAATTTTCTTAAGAGGTTACCTCGAAGTATTGTGATCTGTGAGGTTGTGATGATATAATAGCTTTCTCGCAATGCATTTCAATCATATGACACAAGTCTTGACCTATTATATGTTGATATTGCAATATGCAATCTCAACTTGGACCCACCTCTTAATCTTTCCACCAACACATACAGAGGTCCATTATTCGTTAAAAAAGAAACTCGATACTTAATGACGTTTGTTTCTCACATATCGCATCTCGCACAAACTCAAAAAGTGGTAAGTTAAATAGAAACAAATTATGCAATATAACGATTTGTGATATTGCTTTACAAATCACAAAATAGATATCATCACGGTTTAAAGGCTCACCACCCTAGGATATTCTTTCCCGATTTACGATGTGAATATTTATGGACATTCAAGTTAAAATATAATGAATCATTAATGGGCATTTTGTTAGCATCTAAATCCACCTTAGGATGAAGGAAGGCAAAATTTAGGGTAACCACAAACCACGCTCAGTTTGGTAGCTAGCCCTACCAGAACAGGAGAGGGCTCTCTCTGTGTCACGCTCAGTGAATAATTAAACAATATGGTTTGAGATGACTTACTATGAAATATTGATTTTAGGCTAGTAAATAAATATGGAAACAAGAAGAAATTTTGATAAATGACTGAGTTTCTGGGATGTATGGGACCAACGAATAGCAATGAGCAGAGAATTTAATACAAAGGCACAGATTACTTCGTGAGGTAAGACAGGCGGAAAGTCGAGCAATTGAATTTGAAATAATGTGGAATGGAAAGATTGTTTAGGAGGGTGAAAAGGGCATAAACACATGAATCCTTTTCAACAGAAGAAAAACACAGAACGTGAAAATTTCCCACAGGCAGAGAAATAAACATGAATTCTACCTTATCTTGCTTAGAAAATTTCACTAGAAATGAATATGAATGAACTGTGAAACATAACGAAATACATATGAAACATAAAGGGAACACATTTTCTACACTCACACCACATGAATCTCATGAACCAGAGCCGCTGCCTTTCATTAATCCTCTGTCAAAATATACAATGAAGAACTGAATTTCTCTCCCACAGTCTCCCGGAAATTACAACCAACCAACCCTTTGCAAATGGTTTGCATACAAGAAATAGACTATGCCATTGGGAAATAGAACGACCCATAGCTGGGGAGTTTTTCAAATGATTACAAACTGGAAATGGAAAGCCAACCATTAGTTATAGGTGCAGTGTTACAAAAATGACAAATGACTTGGGTGACTGCTTGCCTTCCTTTGCCACTTGGATAGAAGCCAACCTTTAGCGAAAATATTCTTTAAACTTTGCCTTAGTTGCTAAGACAATTATAGTGTAAATGAGTGGGCACACTTGGAGAAAGTCGCGAATCGAAATTTCGCAGAACGGAGGTGAATTTGGCCTTTTTCTCTTTATGTGTCGCGCCCAATTATATATGTGTTGCGCCACTTTGGAGGCTTCTTTTAGGTATCTCCAGGAGTCCAAATTGTGCCCAAGTGTGCTTGTTGGAAAGCCTGGCCTATCTAATTTCCAACGCAAGTGGAATTTCTGAATTTGGTGCTCATTTGCCCCTCCAAAACTTCATTCTCCCAAGACTACTTCCTGTGTGTTAAAATAGGGGTAGAGAGGTCATATGTTGAGTGTTTTTGACCTCTTGGAGACTCAAATCCTGCCCAAATTTCTTGTCCATGCACCAATAGTTGTTATTTTGCATGATGAATTCAAAAATTCAAACCATTTGCAATTTGGAGCTCCCAATCCTAGGCATTGTGCCAGTGGTGCGGCGCACAGGGAGAAAAACCCTGTTTTGTGCCCAAAAATTTGTCAAGTGACCAAAATTGTCCCAAATTTTTTGAAATTTGGGCTGGAGATCATCTATGAAGTGCTATTCTGGGCCACAAAGGCTTTAGCCAATATTCGAAGCTGATCTTGCTCTTTTTGCCTCTTTTGTCTCTTTGTCGCTTTGCTCAATTTTGTCTTCAAACTCCTTATCCGAGCCTTTGAACTCATGTTCCGTGCCCTGTAGTGATAAACCATCTGCCTCAATATGGTTTTTTCCTTGTCAGCCTTCTCTAATAGTCTCTCAAGGTGGATGTTGATACGCTCGAGCCAAGACTCTCGGTCATTGTTAATCTCTTGCTCTAATGGAGTGAGCTCAATCCTCCTATGTTGGGCAGCCTGGCGATTCTCACGGATGCTTTGCAGCTCCATGATCCCATGCTGGTCCTCAAGCTATTTGTCCCTCTACTACAAATACTTGATAATCCATTTGGCCCTCTCCAAATTGAGTGACAAGTCTTGGATCTCCATTTTCTGCTCCTGGATGGTCCTCCTAAGTTTGGCACTCTCCACATCTGCATCATCATCATGAATGAGGATGAAGTCTGTCTCTTGCTCACTTGATGGCCCCTCGTCATGCATGGGCCTCTTGCCCTTGTCCTGTACCTGTGTTGTCGATGTCGGAAGCGAGGCCCCTTCTACCTTGGGTGGAGATAACACTCACTTTGTTGCTTCAAACAAATGCCTACTGCCCCTATGATAGGTGATGAATACTGGCATAGTAGTGGTCTCATGGTGTTCATACTGATGAGAAAGACCACCTATCTCATGCTCAACCTCCGATAATACCTGTGAGGTGCTGAAGAGGTCACGAGAGATGAAGTCATCCCAAGTAATTCCCTGCAATCCCAACTGGTGATCCACCAAAATACTGATAAGAGCAAAGTGATAAACACTATTAAGTTGCTGCTGAGGGGTCTTGTGCTGCATGAAGGTGTTCATCCTCTCTATGTTCCTATAAATGAAAAATGGGAGGTTCATCATCTATACCATGGTAAAGTTCATGAGCAAGCTGATGTGATAGGCATATAGACGAGAGAACCTCCCCTCACAGCTAAAGTATTTCATGATCAATTTCATGAGTGGAGCATATTCATCTTTCAAATATCTGAATGGAAAGACTCTTGTGAGCTGCCTCAAGAAACTGGCCTTAATGTAAGGCTCATAATGTTTCCTATCCACCTTTTGTTTCTTGTGCCACTGTTCTCCAACATTCGGTATGCCTGTTGCTACTGAGATAGTTTCGGGTGTCAATGTGAAGGTGACCCCGACCAATATAGAGTTACCTCCATGTAGGTGAAGCACAAAAAGATGGGCCAACTCATGATGAACTCTAACATTAGCCACCCTTTGAAAAAATTCAAAACATGATAGATGCTGGAAGCATGACATAGTAAGAGGACAGGCCTGTAGCTCTGTGAGGGTGGTTGGCTCATCCCTAACATGTTTTTCACTTTTGTGATGTCTCCTGGGAGCCTGTTCTTCTGAGGATGAATCACTTTGGGTCTCTACCTCATACTCTGATGAATGCTCTAATGCCATGACTGCTGTGTGTACTGTACTTGGGCTACCCTTTGATGATGGTAATGAAACTAGGTGTTGTAGTGATATCTGCCTCCAAGGAGAACAATGAAAAAAAAAAGGGAGTGTTAGGAGGGGAATAATATGATGGGAATAGGGGTTATAGGGGGAAATTTTTTTCAGGGATATGTAGGAGGGTTTGGGTATTTTTATAAGGTAGGGTTTGGGGTGTTATGTTGACAAATAAGAGGAGGGGATAGGGAATAGGGTTTGGTAATATTTTAGGGTAGGGAAAATGGGGAAAAATGGGTTAGGGGGGAAGGGAACAATGGGAAGAAGGGGAAAAACGAGAGGTGAAAGAGGATCCTTGACATCAATACCACAAGTTTGCAACCCTAGCAACCATGGCTTTGATGTTTTCTAGTGGTTGGTTTTATGAGTTTTTTGTTGCAACTATAAATAGCCATGAACCACCATAACATTCACAAAAATACATGAGCCATCAAGATTTAGAGCCTACCTATCGATTTGAGGGGTTTCAAAGGCAACTTGAGGCAATTTGGCATGATTTCGGGCCTTTGTGGGTGTGGGCCACGCAACAAACCCAGTGCGCCGCACTCTATGTATGCACCGCGCCTGTATAAATGTTACACTGTGGGGTGGCACTGTGTGCGCCACGTTCTCTATGTGCACCGTGCCCCTCTGTGTGTGCACCGCGCTCTAGAAAACGCCTCCAATCTCATTCCAAACATGCACTTTGCTCTCCCAATGACTTTGCAATGTTTCTCTATGACTTTGATTTGCACAATGACTTTGTTTGCTTGTGGAAACTTCTATATAAATACTTTGAAGTCATGGGTTTAATTTTTGCCTCTTCACAACCCATTTTGCTAATTTTATGTTTTGACACTTTTCACTGATTTAATGCAACACTGAATTTCACTTTTCCCTTTGAATTTTTAGCTAGAATGATGAAATTTTTTGGCACTTTTGCAGGAGTCACATGACATGACATTTGGCCAAGGAAACCATGATTGCACCTAAATAAATCAACTGGAAAATTTTTGAAAATTATCACAAATGACACACTATTTGACTTTTCTTCAAAACAAAGTTTTGAAGAACAGTCGTAATTTGTCAATAAGACGATGAAAATCTCTAAGTCATAACTTTGTAAGGGCCTCACTCTAGCATGCATGGCTTTATTGGACATGGTTGAAGACCAAATTGACTAATCCTTAGACCTAATGATTGAAAATTACTTTTGTCCATTAAAGGGCCAAACCTTGACTGTCATGGACTTTAGTGATCATTGACAAAAGACCTAAGCCAGCAGGTCCCAGACATGAGGGGAAATGAATGACAAGACCTTTTCTGTTAGGTTATGGCATGCCACTAGCAGAATGCAACTGAGTGAATGGAGCAAGACTCCTAAAAATGAAATGCAGAAAGAGTTTTGATCTCTAATGGAGGACTGACCAGACCAACTCTAACACTTTTATGAAGAAGTAACTGCATTTATGTGTGAAAGGCCATTTAGAGTGATTTGATATCTTCTTACATGATTTCAAATAAAGCACCTTTATCACCTTTACTGGTTTTCTTTATCGATTCATTCCTATGTTTAGTATAATTTTTATCCGATAAGTTTTTTCTCTTGAAACTTTCAGGAAAAAACCATAGAACATGGAGCCGAAAGCAATGGTGAGGAAAGGAAAAGCAGTCTCCTTTAATAAGTCAAAATTGACTTCGTTGTTCACAGATACTACATGTAATAGGGAAGCAGGGATGTCTACAAGGGAGACTATGTATCAGTTACTAGAAGAGGAACAACCAAGGATTCTTGAGACAATAATTATAGTCGACGGGCATGATTCCTCTGATGCTTCCATAAATGAACTCGTGTGCTCATTCCTGCACCAAATAGCCACGCGACTGAAAATAATCCCCTATACCGACATGGTTAAGTGGATCATTGACAACACTGATATATTTGACAGAGAATTCAAAACAGGAGGCTAGGAAATTATAGGATCTTTCACTCTAGATAACCTAAGGCTTATGCACCATTTACAGGAGCCACAGGTTACCTACAATAGGAAATTTGTCGAGAAATTCGTCAAAGAAAATGAAGACCCAATAGACTGTGCAAAGAATTGGTCAAATAATGAAGAAAGAATCATGAAAGACAAAAATGGTATGTATGCCATCGCATCTGTTTGTTCCCCTTTCTATTTTGTTGCAGCTATGCTCTGTAGACTATTCAGAAAACTCGACAGTAACACATTTCCCTCAGAATGGTTGCCCTTAATAGATGTAGCCATTAATGTAACAATACAAAATTGGGCACAAATCCTGTCTGACAATTTAGCTAAAGCAATTATAGAGTATAGAAGGAAAAGGAGTATTACTTTGAGGGTTTACCCTCCATTTTTCATGTTTTCTTATGTTATGGACGCTATTTGCTTTGGTTCTAAATTCCCTCTTATGGGGTGGAAGTGGACTATTCAAGATCCACTTCCTATTCACATCCACCACAAATATATGTGGGAATCTAATTTTGAACCACATTTTTTCAAGATTTGCCACAGGGTTATGCTTCCCATCCATAAAGGAATTTATAACAAAGATGCCCCCAAATTTTCTCAAGAAGCCGAGATAGACATCCTCCTAGTAGCCTGTTGGTTCGGGGAAGGGACATGTACATATATCAGTGTTTTGCAGCATCGCCTCTCCCCATGTTCTCCCTTTCTATGTCCGAGATAAATTAATGGCTAAAGGGATAGCCCATTAGACATGTAATGAAGGAGGATGAGAAAAACACTGAAGGATTCAAAGAGGGCCATTTGGCCTCAATTTCCTATATCATGTGGAGTGTTTGCATTACAGGACCTTGGACATGCATTCAGGGAAGTAGATAATATGTTATCTCTACGACTACCTAAGTTCCTAAGAGGACAATATGACCCATTCGGTATTGTCAAGTATTTTACCACTATGGTCAAAGTAAAACTATTCAGCCATGAGAAGGACCCATTTGATGATGTTTTCTTACAGAATAATACCTTCAAAGAAGTGAAGCATATGACATAGATACTTTTTGATCAAGAGGGTCTTGAAACATTTTATAGCTACAGAGAAAAAGAGATTATCAAAGGTCCCATTGGAGCAATTGATTATTGAACCAATAAGGGAGCCCACTCCCAGCGTAAGCATATATGGTGACTCTAAGGGAAAATATAAAACCAATTCTGGGAAGGCATCCAAGAAGTCTTTAGAAAATAATAAAGTCAGGAGTAGGGAATCAATCCAGGACACAACCCAGTCTACAACAAAGACAGATGAAAAGACTTCGACCATCAAGTAGGCTGAAACCCATACTCCCCCTATACCACTAATCAATCCTCTGGTAATTGATTTGGAAGAGGTGTGGGATAATTTCAACAAAAAACTCAACACAGAGGAACAGGCACTGGAGACACAAATGACACATCAAGAAACAACTCCAGAAATTATAACAAGGGGAACTGCGAATACTCAAGAAATACAACACATTCCCGTTACCCCCACCTCTAAGATTGTTTTAAGAATAGAAGAAATTCCCCCTCTTGATGTATTTTATAGCCCACAACACAAGGTTGTTGTTAAGAGATAGAGAAAGAAAAGAAATTTGGAATCTATAACTGTTACCACCCCAAATAATGAGTCAATGGATGTCCTATGGAAAGACTCATCTACCGACCCATCGGCCAACCTCACCAAGCTCTCACAGTTTACAGGCACATACACTATGACAACCATTGAAAAGGCAGAAGAAGTACAGTTGTTTCTCAAAGAAAAAGAAGACAAAATTTTGTAACTAGAACAAGAGTTACAGCAAGCCAAAACCGACAAACAAGCAGAAATACAATTGACTAAGCTACAACAAGAGTTCCAACAAATGAAAATAGAACATAAGCAGCTTGGCAAGTAAGGAGGCACAGATACAGAACATAATAGATCTGCATAAGGATGACCCGAAGATCGATCAGTTTGTCACTAAAGCACTCAGCCTCAACTCCCAGCTCACACACCAAAAGGTATTTCTATGCCAAAAAATCTTGCAGTGGAATTCTTACTGTGAAATAAGCGACAAGTTAGCAAGCCAAGTCATGGAATTGTGACTAGAATATGATGAAATTATTAAAAAGGTTTTAGATTTCATAACTTGGAAAAATTTTGAGAATGGGAGAAGAGCTGACATGCCCAAACTGGATGAATCACATAAGGAGATCTTATTCGCAAATTGGGGTTCTCATCTCAAAGAGACAGAACAGGCAACAGAGGATGTGGAAACAGCGACAAACAACATCATTGAGAATGTAAATGGAAATTTTCATAATGCTAATATTGTGGTAGAAACCACCCTTGGTTTCCTTCCAAATACAAAACGACTTGAATTACAGTGGAAGCAAGCAGCAGAAGAAAGAATAGAAGTAATTAGGAAAGTAACCAAGTTAAACTCGGAGGCTTATTGGCAATATCTGGCAAAATCACACAGCCAATGCATGGCCTTCAAATGAATAATTATTTCTACCGAGAAAATGGTGCCAGTGCTCATTAATGTCGTGTTTATAGGACAACTGAAATCCGAGGTTGGCCAACCTACACTCCTTAAGACCATGTTAGATATTTGCGATCTGAAAGATCGAATGCAAGGTTAGTCATTATGCACATTTCTATTTTTGTTTTATTTTGCTTAAATTGAGGCAAGTCATTTAAACCTCCTCAACTTTTTTTTGTAATAATCTATTTTTATTTTCATAAGTTAATATTTAAACCCCTCTCATGCATTTAGAGAGGGGTCCAAAAATTTTATTGAAACATTCTTCAGAACATGCACTTCTGCTCCCTTTGAGGAAGTTCTGGTGAGATTAATGGAACAAGATTTATTTTCTACTTGAATTTGACATCTTCTATTGAAATGCACTTGTGTACTCTTAGATGATGTTGGGTGATTTGAAAGTAGATCAATATTTTTGGAGCACATGAGTAGAACGTATTATAAATGATACTTTTACCTCTTAATTATTTTTACTTATGTGTCAAGCAATACATTATCTTCAAGTTATTTATGTATGAAAGTTTTAAAATTTTGGATTGCCATTATTGCACTATTGTATGATGATGATTTATAGTTTATGCTAAATACATGAATGATTTTTATGTGATATATCTCTCATATAGTTTTGGCTAACTTTTTATATGAAACAATCATTGTTAAATGGATTCACTCCTTATCTTAATTGAATGATATTTATTATCAATTACTTTTAGACATCATTTTAGATCGCATATTTCATGTTACTCCCAACATAGTTATAGTTAGATGAATATCTTTGATTAGGACAAATTGCACATGATTATTAATTAGATCAGATTAGTTTAAAGTTAAGTATTACTCCAAAAATATCAAAAATATCATCCTGTTAGCACAAGCATAAAAATAGATTGGGAAACGGGTCCCATCATCCCCAGTCGGAGCCACTATTCCAAATCGAAATGGAGTTGCCCTAAGGTCTGGACTAGGTGGTTATTGCCATTGTTGAGGCAACGATTTATGAGCCTTCAACATATTTGGTGCTAGAAGGAGGGTCAGACTTTGAATGGAAACTAAATCCAAAACTATAAGCCATTATAAGAGTAAAACTCCCTCACCATCACCTCCAACTTCTCCTTCGAATTCCAAATCTCCTATTCTCAAGCGAGAAGTTGAAAAGAAAAATATAGAGTCCACTATTGAAATCCTAAACAAGCCAAACAATTCTTCTTCTGAACCCCCTGAAGTACAATCTCCGATCCATAAATTGCAAGGGATTTCAATATCTCAAGAAGAGTCTGAGTTATCCCAAGGCAATGTCATTTCTCAATATATCCCATCACAACCGTTAACTAGAGCGAAGAGTGAAAAACTTGGAATCCAACCAGTTGAGTTCCCTCTACCAAGGCGAAAAAGGGCTAGGAAAACACCATCAGAATATAACAGCAAGATTCTTTCCTCATGATCATCCATTCCATCCATACCATTGCAAGGTCACACACCCACTTCCCAACTCCAGATCGTGATTCACACAGGTATAGGAGCTTCACCATCCTCTACCCAGTCATTTTCAACCCCTGTTTCACCCTCTTCTACTAATAGCTCAATAATGGCACATAATCAACCTCAACCAAGGCCATGGACCAACCCAGAAGCTGTGAGAATGCCTGCATCTTTGACCCAATTGCCAGCTCATCTAGAAAAATGATTACCTAAATTTAACCCTGATAGTGGCTTGTTAGCTGAAGAACATATAAATAATTTTATGTCGTCCATAAATTTGAATGGACTAACAGAAGAGGACGCAGTTCTAAGATTATTCCCATATAAATTACAAGGAGTAGTTTGATCATGGTACTTTTTGTTACCATCAGGCTCAATTAATAGTTGGGAGGCTTTTCAAGAGAAATGTTTAACCAAATTTGGAGATGATAGATCTACAACAACTTTGATAAATGACCTCTCCAATTTGAAAGCCAAACCCAAAGAACCCATTAAGGACTTCAACTCATGTTTCAATAAGTTATTAAATAAAATACCTATAACATCTAAGCCTAGCAAGGAGGTCTAAAATGAATGGTACATTTCTTCTCCACATCCAAACACAACCATCTTCATTGATAGAGCTTCCAAACTGACATTAGCAGAAAATTTGAAAGAAGAAATAACTATTGAGAAATGTATCTTGGCCGTAGAAAAAAAATAATTAGAGGAAATAAAATCTAAGAAAGCAACCTTTAGAGACGATTCTAGGAAAAAACTACCAAAGGATCCTTTTGATCTAGAAGGGTTACAAAAAGTCCTCAAGACCATGTCTAATGAAATGGTGGACGTAAAAAAAAAGTAGCAAAATCCTCTTCCAAGAAACCTTTTAGACCATATAAAAGGAATGCCCCAACCAATCCTAAACCTCTAAATTCTATATCCAACACTGAACCGGATGGGGATGAGGAAGAAACCTCAAGTCAAGAACAAATTGACGATGAAGAAATAGTGGAATTACAAGGAATGTGGGATTTTATCCTTCCAAATGAAGAGGATCAGGAAGCACTACCCATTTCCATTAGAAGCAGAAATCATCTTGATCCACCTCAATCAAGTTCAAAATAGAAAACTTCAATGCCACCTCCCAAAGATAAAGTTGTAGGTAATAAATCTTCCCCAAAATCTACTCAAGCAAACCCTACCCAATCAGATTCTTTACCTTCATCCAAAACTCTGATAATTCTCGATGAAATGGAATACAATATTATTAAGGATATGAAGAAAGTTAGGGTAAAGATCACCTTTCATGAGCTTAGTAAGTTAAAGCATCAACAGAAGCTACTTTTGAAAGAACTCAAAGTGGTTCCCACTACCCCACTTCCTGCCACAGTAATATCACAGGTCGCTCAAGAAATGGGAAGACCCCTTAGTATTTCTTAAAAAAAAATTGACCCAACCGACATCGGTCTAATTGGTGGAAAATATAAATCTCATACTCTGCCATTTCTCCTTACTTTTGAAGTCTTTAATAAAAACTTGCTCAACTCTTTAGTTGATTCTGGTGCTTCATCTAACATTTTTCCTAGAATAGTCTGCGCTAAGTTAAACCTCCAGCCTCAAAAATATACAGTACGAATAGTAAAATTAGATCAGTCTCAAGTCGAAGTTGTTGGGGAACTAAATCAAGTAACCATTAGACTTTCATCAAACCCAAAAGTTTGTCAAGTCATTAATATACTTGTAGCTAACATTCCTGAATTCTATGGCTTAATTCTCAGTATGGATTGGTTAGAAAAGCTCCACGGTTACTTCACAACCATCTGGTCTCACATGTGGCTTCCCTATAATGGCAAGCCAAATCAGATAAGGGTTGATCGAGAGAAACATCAAAAATATATAGTGACAGAACAAGAAGGAGAAAATGAGTCTGTAGCATATAGCAATAATATAGTCAGAAACTATTATGTTGAGTAATTCCTAGGGAATTTCAATGTTCATTCCTCACCTTTCTTAGAAAACTCGATTGTATCTCAAATTGAAAAATATTCCCAAACAAACACCTCTAAATGTGTGAATTTTGTAGATAAACTTGTACATAAATATTTATTTTGGAAATTATTTTTTGATGTATCTAGATCCAATGATGGAGCAAGGGCAAGATGCATATTAGTTAGCCCAGAAGGGGAAAAGACAATGCTATCATCTAGACTTGAATTCGATTGCACAAACAATATTTTTGAATATGAGGCGTTGGTTCAAGGTTTGTACAAAGCAATTGGTCTTAATATCAAATACCTTCAAGTGTTTGGAGACTCTGAAATTATCGTTAGACAACTAAGAAATAAATTATCGTTAGACAACTAAGAAATACTATACACTATCTGTCAGGAAATTTGAAACACTATCAATCATTAGTCAAAGACTTGAATTTACATTCTACAACATTTCATTTCTTCAATCCCAAGACTCCAAAATACTAGTGCCGATCTCCTAGCTAATGTAGCTTCCAAGATTTACAGCCCAGATCGATTCTCCATTGAATTAATTTTTAGGTCGTCTATCCCTGATAATGTCACCAATTGGAGAGTCTTGAACAATGATCCTGATATCATAAGCTTCCTCACCTCAGAAGGCTCTTATGAGGACCAGATAGTTGATGAAGACTAGCATGACAACCAACTGAAGCAAGAAACCAACAACAACACTATACCAAAATCTATAGTTAAATTGGAAGATTTATACGACCTCAAATATAGGTTCAAATGATCTACTAATTCAAAACTTCATAGTTCAACTCTGAGGTATGAATTAATCAATATTGGAATTGACACATAATCACAAAACATCAATCTAGGTTTCAGACTCACATCTGAAGAAAAATCATCTTTTATACATCTGTTGAAACAATATAAGAATGTCTTTGCTTAGCATTACGACGATATTAAAACCTATGACACTTCTATTGGTCAACATACTATCCATATGACCTCTGATGAAAAACATGTTCAACAGAAATTGAGGAAAATTCATCCCAATTTAGAAAGCCAGATTAAATCTGAGTTAATAAACTACTAAAATCCAAAATTATTTTTCCTATCAGGTACTCTAGGTGGGTTTCCAATCTTGTCCCAGTCAAAAATAAAAACTGTCATATTCGTATTTGTATAGACATTCGTAATCCCAATAAAGCTTGCCAAAAGGACAATTTTCTATTGCCTCCTATGGAACATATATTGCAATCAATTGCAAGCTCAAAAATAATGTCCTTCCTAGATGGTTTCTCAGGTTACAATCAAATCTTAGTCCATCCAAACGATCATCTGAAAACCACATTCAAAACAAATGGGGCACTTACGCTTATCAAAAGATGTCATTTGAACTAATTAATGCTGGTGCCACTTTCCAAAGAGCCATGGATATTTCCTTCAAGGGTTTAGTAAATAGGTCAATGGTAATCTACTTAGATGATATAATTGTATATTCCAAAAAATTTAGTAATCATCTAAGATATTTAAAACAAATATTTGAACGTTGTCAAAAGTATGGGATTTCCCTTAACCCCAAAAAGTCTTTTTTGCATTAAGTGAAGGAAAAATCCTTGGATTTATTGTGTCCAGAATAGGGATTTATATTGACCCTGACAGGATTAAAGAAATTTCCAAAATACCTTTTCCCCATAACAAAAAATCGATGCAATTTAACCTTGGTCAAATAAATTTTGTCAAACGATTTGCCTCTGACTTTTCACGAATTGTATTTCCACTTCAAGCCATGATAAAGAAAAATTCTCTATTTACATGGGGTTAGTTGGAGCATGAAGATTTAAACTTGATAAAACAAGCAATCATAAATGCCCCTTCTTTAGAAACGCCTAATTTTTCCAATCATTTTGCCTTGTACATCTTCACTTCTGAGAAATCATATGCAACCATATTGACTCAAGCAGATCAAGACAAAGTTGAAGCCACTATTTCTTTCTTTAGCTCTGATTTACAGGGAGCTGAATTGAGTTACTCAGATGTTGAAAAACAAGCTTATGTTGTTTTCAATTCAATAAAACACTTCAGACCTTTTCTTCTCAAAACCCACACTAAGGTGATAGTACCATTCCCAGTAGTAAGAAAACTTCTAGTACAAAGGGATGTGAGTCAAAAAAGAGAAAATTGGGTTACAGCTCTGCAAGAATATGAAATTGAAATCAAACCAGCAAACATTGTGAGAGGTCAAGGTTTTTGCAAGATGTTGGCAGGAGCATTGAATATCTCAGAATCACAAAATTTAGGTGACGATGTACAAATCTGTGAGGTAAGCCTTACCGACAATGAAACAACATATGCTAATATAATATTCTATTTGAAAAATGGATATGCACCTCCACATTTGAATTATCAGAAGAAAGAGCCTTGAGGTTAAAAGCTAAACAGTATCAAGTTGTCAATAATGTGTTGTTTAGAATGAATTATGATTCCTTTTTGCTTAGATGTCTTGAGAAATATGAAGCAGAGAAATTAATATAGGAACTTCATGATGGACTGGCTGGCAGACACTTTGCAAGAGATGCTACAACACACAAAATCCTACGTGCAAGCTATTATTGGCTAACACTATTCAAAGATGCACACAGTTATGTAAGGAAATGTAAGATATGTCAGATAGCTGCCAGAAGACAGAGGAAACCAGCATTACCGTTACAACTAGTTAACATTGATTGACCATTTGAATAATGGGGATTGGACATAATAGGTGAGATCGTTCCTCATTCTTCTAAGCAACATAAATATATCCTTACAGCCACCGATTACTTCATGAAATGGGTTGAAGAAATTCCGCTCATGGTAGCCAACTCTGAGAATATTATTGAATTTATAGATCAATTTATCATCACTAGGTTTGGTTTACCTTCTGCCTTAATGTTTGATAATGCATATTACTTTTTAGGCAACACTATGATAGAGTTTGCTCTTAAAAGAGGCTTTAAAATTAAATACTTTGATAATTATTTTCCACAAGGAAATGGGTTAGCCGAATCTACAAATAAGAACCTTATTAGGATTATTAAACAAGTTGTTGATCAAAGTCAAAAGAACTGGCATAAATCTTTAGTGCTTGCTTTGTGGGCAGATCGAATAACTCAGAAAACCTCCATCGACACTTCCCCTTTTAATCTAGTTTATGGGAAAGAATTTGTCTTACCAACAAACATAGCTATTCCCTCATTTGCCTTAGTTCAATTCATTGAAGAGACTCCTTCCTTGTCTATGCAACTTAGACAATTACAAATCCTTAAGCTCAAATAGGAGTGAGAAAAGTCTAGAATTACCCATGCACATCATTAGCATTGATCCGGATTTAGACAGGATCGCAAAAAATTACAGAGATAACCATAAATAGAAAGATGCAATGGAAATAATACTTCATTTTATTAATGTAAAATACTAAAATATGCTTACAAACAGAAATGGAAATAAACCAGCTAAGGCGGTGGTAGCTTAACTCTGAGAAGAGATGTGGCAGCTACATGCCTCTAAACTGTGTTACAATGAGGCTCGAAGGCCTATTTATTGTTGAGAAACAATGGAAAACCCTTAACATCCAAAAACCTAACTCTAGAAGATGAAACACCAAACTGTGGGCCCCATTTGGGTAAATTGGTACATCAACTTCTCGGGGTCATAACTTTGGCATACGACCTCTATTTTATGTGTACAATAGCTCGTTAGAAAGATATATCCAAGCACTACAACTTTTAGAAGAATAATATTGATCTTTTCCCACATATTTCTCCCATATTTCTAAAAAAACGTCGTTTAGGCCCTCAAAACGACTCCAGATGTTTAGGACCCGAAAAATTGCTAAAAATAGTTAATTTTGCTATAATTATGGAAACTGAAAAAATGAAAGAGAAAATTGTGGGGGTCCAAATGGGATAGGTGGGTGGCCACCAACATCCACCTGGATCATTCCTCCCCGCTTATGAAGCTATGTTCCCCATTGTGTTGAGTTCCTCCATTTGCTAAACTTTGTCCCTGGTGAGTTGTTCTACAATCTCTGATGTGTCCAATAATGGTGGGAAGCATGGTTGAGGGCATTCCACATTCAACACTTGGTGCAAACAAAGAAATGGAGGAATGTTGTGCTCCAAAGCATTGTTTCCCATAGCCTTATTAATGTTGAAAGGACCATGTCGGAGTTGTTTGAGCTTCTGATGGGCTCTTATAAGGCGTTCTTTTTGCAGATGTAACTAGACTTTGTCGCCCACCTGAAACTTGTGTGGTGCCCTTATGGATGAGTAGAAGTTGTTCCTGTGTTCTTTCATGAACCTATCCCTCTGTTGCTGCTACTGCATGGAGGAACCCCTCGTGGGGGTCATGGATGTGGCGATGATCTTCGCCTTACTTTGGGGGTGAACCAAATAGAAAATGAATATCTTAGTCTAGGAAATGAGCTTGCTGCCTTTCTTAGCAGTCATCAAAGAGGTGGCAGTAGGTGGGGCTGCCTCCAGTATCTTGTATAATGTATTACACAAAGAAATAATGAAAACGCAAAGCCTTGACTCATACATAGCATGTCGCCTCCACAAGTATGGCTGGCCTAATAATACATCACAAACATCCAGAGGTGCAACATCACACAATACCTTGTCTGTGAAGGGTTTGATGCTTTAGGGAAGTGTGACAGTGCTGCGAACTCAAGATCTCATCTTTGGTGAAGGCCACCCGATACTATACAGTGTGGGGTGTGTAGTTGGTAGTTCCTAACTGTTCATACCCCTGGTAAAATGAGGTTCTTTGGCTCCCTCTTCAAGCAATGAATGTAGCAATGACCCTTCACTCACATTTGTGAGTGGGAAAGATGCTCCCCTCCTTTTGGGTCTTCGGGCTCATTCTCTAGTTTTGGTAGTGCAAAGGATGCTAGCTCTGCATCAATGATTTGCTTCCATTTTTCATTTCCTTTTGGGTTTTGACTCAGGTTGAACAGCACTAATTCTAGAGGCCTTCAACTTGGCCACTAGCGGATGCTTGGTCCGACACTCACTTGTGTTGTGAGTGGGGCTCTTATGGAACTCACACCACTTTCCTGTGTCCTTCTTTGACTTCATGGTGTTGTTCTTTTCTTGTGGCTCCAATGGGTTGTTTTGGGTTGCCCTGTCTTGGATTTGTCCTTGGTTCTGCAATTTGGGGAAGCCTTTCCCTTGCTTCAGATTTGCAGATCCAATGACTTGCTTCTTCTATTTAAACTTCTACTCGATTTTGACAACGTATTGGTATGCCATGCCGAGTGAGGAGATGTTCGGGAACTCCATTTCCTCCTGGATTTATATGTATAAGAAGTTGTGGTATTTCAGTACCAAATGTAGCTTAGAGTCTTTGATACCCAACTATGTGTGAAGGGTATGAAAAATGTTAGTGAACTCTATCACATCTTGGTCCCTTCCCTCCCGCAATGTGTTTCACTTTATGTATTTGTCCTCATAGCTTTTGATAGGGTAATACTGCTCCTTAATGACATCTGGGAATGAATTCTAAATTGGTATGGCTGAGAATATTGAGCCCATACTTTCATCCTTCTGCTCACAGTAGGTTTCCCACCAGTCCTTGACGTGGGGGGCTTCTTTGAGAAGAGCAAAACCAATCTTTTCCCAACTCAAAAATTCATGAGCCGAAAAATATCCTTCTAGCAAATTTAACCATTTATCTATGGCATATGCATCTATCTGACCCTCGAATATGGGTATTTCAAAATTAACTTGTACCTTAAATGGTGTGGTGTTTCTAGAGTAGCTGTTGGAAGCCAATGTGTCGCTTATGGGTAGCCACTGAAGGATCTAGGCAAAGTTGTCCATCATCATGTTCCTTTGTCACTCGAGGGCTTCTTCGAGTAAGATTTTGATAGGATCTGTTGCCCCCTCATATTTCTTTTCATTTGACATGGGAGACTATCAGATTTGTGAGGTTGGTCTTGCAATGGTTCGACCAGTTCAACCCCTAACTCCTTATATCCCGACCTCATTGGGGACATTTAAAGAAAAACAGAGAAAAAGCATATCACTCTGATACCACTGATTCATATTTAAACAAGAATGCAAAAAATTATAGAGATAACCATAAACACAAAGATGCAATGGAAATAATACTTCATTTCATTAATGTAAAATACTGAAATATGCTTACAAATAGAAATGGAAATAAACCAGCTAAGGCAATGGTAGCTTATCTCTGAGAAGAAATATGGTGGCTACATGCCTCTAAACTGTGTTACAATGAGGCTCAAAGGCCTATTTATTGTTGAGAAACAATGGAAAACCCTTAACATCCAAAAACCTAACCCTAGAAGATGAAATGCCAAATTGTGGGCCTTGTTTAGGTAAATTGGTACATCAACTTCCTGGGGCCATAACTTTGGCATACAATCCTCGTTCGACGCATACAATAGCTCGTTAGAAATATCTATCCGAGAAATACAACTTTGGGAGGAGAAACATTAGCCCATGGACCCATGTTGCTCCCAAATTTCCCAAAAAACGTCATTTAAAGCATCAAAATGGCTCCGAAAGTTCAGGACCCGAAAAATGCTAAAAATATTAAATTGTGCTATAATTACGGAAACTACAAAACTGAAAGAGATAGTTGTGGGGGTCCAAATGGGATAGGTGGGTGGCCACCAAAATCCACCTGGATCATTCCTCCCCCATTAGGAAGCAATGGTCCCCATTGTGTTGAGTTCCTCCATCTGCTAAACTTGGTCCTTGGTCAGCTGTTTTATAATCTCTGATGTGTCCAGTAATGGTGGGAAGCATGGTCGAGGGAATTCCACATTGAACAATCAATGCAAGTAAAGAAATGGATGGGTGTTGTGCTACAAAGCACTATTTCCCACAACCTTGGTAATGTTGTAAGGACCAGGTCAGAGTGGTCTAAGCTTCTGATGGTCTCTTGTAAGGTGTTCTTTCTGTAGATGTAACAAGACTTTGTCGCCCACTTGAAACTTGTGTGGTGCCCCTGTGGGTGAGGAGAAGTTGTTCCTATGTTATTCATGAATGTATCCCTCCGTTGCTACTGCTGCGTGGAGGAACCCTTCGCGAGGTTCATGGACATGGCAACGATCTTCCCCTTACTTTGGTAGTGAACTAGATAGAAAATCAATTTCCTAGTCTAAGAAATGAGCTTGCTGCCTTTCTTAGCAGTGATCAAAGAGGTGGCAGTAGGTGGGACTACCTCCGGTATCCTGTATAATGAATTACACAAAGAAATAATGACAAGGCGGGTCCTTGACTCATACATAGCATGTCGCCTCCACAAGTATGGCTAGCCTAATAATACGTCAGAAACATCCAGAGGTCCAACATCACATAATACCTCGTCTATGAAGGGTTTGATGCTGTAGGGAAGGTGACACTGCTGGAAAACTTGGAGATCTCATCCTTGGTGAAGCCACCCGATACTGTATGGCTGCAGGTGTGGTATAGTCGGTAGGCCCAACCACTTCATGACCTCTACTAAAATGAGGTTCTTTTGGCTCCCACTATCAACAATGAATTACAATCGTGAACCCTTCACTCACATTTGTGAGTGGAAAAGACGCTCCCACTCCTCTGGGTCTTCGGGCTCATTCTTCTGGATCTTGGCAGTGGCAATAGTGACATTGGGCTCCACATCAATGATCTGCTTCCCTTTTCCATTCTCCTTGTTGGGTTCTGACTCATGGTCGGAACATGCATCTGATTCTGAAGCCTTCAATTCAGCCACTAGTGACTGCTTGGTCTGACACTCAATTGTGTTGTGAGTGGGGCTCCTGTGGAACTCACACTACTTTCCTATGTCCTTCTTCAACTTCGTGGTATTGTTCTTTTCTTGTGGATTCGATGGGTTGTCTTGGGTTGCCCCATATTGGATTTTTCTTTTTTTCTGTGATTTCAGGAAGCCTTTCCCTTGCTTCGGATTCGTAAATCCAATGTATCACTTATTTTTTTTTAACTTCTGCTTGATTTTGACAGCGTATCGGTACCTCGTGCTGAGCGAGGAGATGTTCAGGAATTCCATCTCTTCCTGGATGTATCTGTGTAGGAAGACATAGTATTTCAGTATCAAATGTAGGTTAGAATCCTTGATACCCAACTGTGTGCAAAGGATATGAAAAATGTTTGTGAACTTAGGCACATCTTGTTCCCTTCCCTGCCACAGAGTGGTCCACTTTATGTATTTGTCCTCATAGCTTTTGGCACAGTAATACTACTCCTTAATGGCATCTTGGAATGAATTCCAAGTTGGTGCAGTTGAGAATAGTGAGCCTGTACTTTCATCCTTCTACTTGCAGTAGGTTTCCCACCAATCCTTGATGTGGGGGGCTACTTTGAGAAGAGCGAAACAATATTTTCCCAACTCGAAAATTCATGAACAAAAAAATATCCTTCTAGTAGATTTAACCATTTATCTATGACATCTGCATCTATCTGACCCTTGAATATGGGTATTTGAAAATTAACTTGTACCTTAAACAATGTGGTGTTTCTAGAGTAGATGTTGCAAGCTGATGCATCGCCTCTAGGCAGTTGTTAAAGGATCTCGGCAAAGCTATCTATCATTGTGTTGCTTTGTCACTCGAGGGCTTCTTTGAGTAAGATTTTGATAGGGTCTCCTGCCCCCTAATCTTTCTTTTCATCCAACATGGGAGGCCGTTGGATATGCGAGGCTGGTCTTGCAAAGGTTCGGCCAGTTCAAGCCCTAACTCCTTATATCCTGACCTCATTGGGGACATGCAAAGAAAAACAGAGAAAAACAGACTGCTCAGATACCACTGATCTAGATTTAAACAAGAATGAAACAAATTACAGAGATAGCTATAAACACAAAGATGCAATGAAAATAATACTTCATTTCATTAAAGTAAAATAGTGAAATATGCTTACAAATAGAAATGAAAATAAACCAACGAGGGAAATGGTAGCTTATCTCTGAGAAGAGATGTGGTGGCTACATGCCTCTGAATTGTGTTACAATGAGGCTCAAAGGCCAATTTATTGTTGAGAAACAATGGAAAACCCTTAACATCCAAAAACCTAACTCTAGAGGATGAAACGCCAAATTGTGGGCCCCATTCGGGTAAATTGGTACATCAACTTCCCGGGGTCGTAACTTTGGCATACGATCTTTGTTTGACGCGTACAATAGTTTGTTAGGAAGATCTATCTGAGCACTACAACTTTGGGAAGAGAAAAATCAGTCCATGGACGCATTTTGCTCCCTGATTTTCCAAAAAACGCGGTTATGGCCTCAAAACGGCTTTAAAAGTTCAAGACTCGGAAAACTGCTAAAAATAGTAAATTGTGTTATAATTACGGAAATTGAAAAACTAAAAGAGATAATTGTGAGGATCCAAATGGGATAGGTGGGTGGCCACTAACATCCACTTGGTTCAAGCCGTTATTCAAAGCATCCTTTCATTCAAATTCTGTATCTTCAAAGAATTTCCAACTCGAAGACTTAGTGTTAAAATGGGATAAAGCCCACGAAGAGAAATGCAAGCATACTAAGTGCCAACGAATGTGTCTTGGACCATTCTAGATTGCTGAGCTAATAGGCCCATCAACCTTTCTACTATAAGATTTAGCAAGTAAGAGAGAACCTCTGCCTATTAATGGACAAGTCCTAAGGAAACATTTTCCATAGAAAATGATCTCTTTTGATCACTGTATAGTATATTCTTTAGTTAACCTTCTTTTGAAATAATAATACAAGTTGAAAACATTTGCATTTGGCTTTGCTGAGTGATAATTTCTCTTTTTAATTTTGTTTTTCGCTTGTATAAGTAGAAATGGTTATGAAAATTAATCTTCATTCATGAAATAAATAGTTGAGTGCTACAACTCCAAAGCTACTTGTTTTTTTGTTAAATTATCCAATCTTTGATAAAACTTAACTTTAGAAAGAAATTTTCTTTACATCAGTCAGGAAAAGTATCAATAACAAAGCAAAGTTTCTCTATGAAAAAGCATCTTTAAACTCTACAATTGTCGTCCAACAACTCTTAAGGAGCCAATGATTTTCCCCCACTTGAATAGCTTTCAATTTTAGAATATAATTCTAAAATATACTTTAAACTTAAAGGATAAGAGGTCTCATGAAGAGTGGGCTTACCATCATCATAAGATTATAACCAACTGATATTACCAATACTGAATATCAAAACAGGGTAATGGCTTGAGATTGTATCAATCAAAAGACAAGGGGTCTCATCAAGAGCCAGCTTGTTCAGCTCAGTTATAAATCAAGTGAATGCCATTGTCAATTTTGGCTGCCAAACCAAGACATTGTTCTTTAAGAAATAAAAGAAGAATGAATTACTTCAAGAAAATAAAGAAAGAATCAAGTATACTGAAGAATTTATCTTTAAATCTACATTCTTACTTAAGTGGGATACTGAATCATTGCTGGATAACAGGTAACCCTGTCGAGGCTATGAATGCCCATTGGTAGTAGAGTCTCTATCTACGACAAATGAGTATACTAAAACTAGTCTAACGAGATTCTTTTTCTTTTATCTTTATAACCAAGTAATGACTTATGTAAGTAAAAGGGCTATCTGTGAGAAAAGGGCAATCAGGAGAAAGATAGTTAGAGAAGATGTTGTTTATTGATAGATGAGAAATCCTACTTACCTTGTATTCCATGGAATTCAGTTTTATTTCCAAAACTATCTTCATTTTAGAAGTTTAGAAAATTCAAAAAATTCTCAGAGATAACTAGTTCTTCCAAGTGAATCACCAATTGTTGTGCTTGTCAACAACCCCCTATTTATTATAGCTAGTAGTAAAATATTACTTTAATAAATGCAGACCCTTTCAAAAAGAAAAAATGTATATACCAAAAAGTCAATCCTATCATGTAGATATTTCTTTTGTTTTGGAATAAATCAAGATATCAAACAAAACCTTTTAAACCATACAAATTCTACTTTTCTGTATTTAGCATGAAATGCATCTCAAACGATACCTTTCTAACCCACCACGATCTACGATAAAACAATCGAAAAAGTAAATCTATATTCGAAAAATGGTCATAATGTTAGAAGGTCATAAAAATCTTCTTTAAAAAGCTAAAGTATCGCATCGCAACATAACTGTTTATAAAATAATTCTCTTAAGAGGTTACCCCAAAGTATTGCGATTTGTGAGATTGCGATGATATAAAATATTTCTCGCAATGCATTACAAGCATACAACACAAGCCTCAACCTATTATATGCCAATATTGTGATATGCAATCTCAACCTAGACCCACCTCTTAATCTTTTCACCAACACATATGGAGGTCCATTATTCATTAAAAAATAAACCTGATAATTAATGATGTTTTTTTCTCACGTCTCGCATCTTGCACAAACTCAAAAGGTGGTAAGTTAAACAAAAACAAATTATGTGATATAGGAATCTGCGATATTGCTTTGCAAATCACAAAATCGCTATCATTGTTGTTTAAAGGATCACCACCCCAGGAGATTGTTTCCTGATTTATGATGTGAATATTTATGGACATTCAATTTAAAAGATAACGGATCATTAGTGGGCATTTATGAAGAAGTAATTGCATTTATGTGTGAAAGGCCATTTAGAGTGATTTTATATCTTCTTATGTGATTTCAAATAAAACACCTTTATCACCTTTACTGGTTTTCTTTATCAATTCATTCCTACATTCAGTATCATTTTTATCTGATAAGTTATTTCTCTTGACACTTTCAGAAAAAAACAGCAGAATGGGGAGCCAAAAGCAATGGTGAAGAAAGGAAAAGCAGTCTCCTCTAAGAAGTGAGAATTGAAGCTGTTGTTCACATATACTACATGTAATAAAGAAGAAGGGACATCTACATGGGAGACTATCAATCAGTTACTAGAAGAGGAACAACAAAGGATTCTTGAGATAACCATTATAGTCAATGGGTGCAATTCCTCTTATGCTACCATAAATGAACTTGTGTGCTCATTCCTGCACTAAATAGCCACACAACAGAAAATAATCCCCTATACTAACATGGTTAAGTAGATCATTGACGACGCTGATATATATGACAGAGAATTCAAAGCAGGAGGCTAGGAAGTTATATGATCTTTGACTCCAGATAACCTAAGGCTTATGTACCATTTACCGAAGCCACATGTTACCTACAATAAGCAATTTGTTTAGAAATTTGTCAAGGAAAATGAAGACCCGGTAGATTTCACAAAGAATTGGTCAAATAATGAGGAAGGAATCAAGAAAGAAAAAAGCTGTATGTACACCACTGCATCTATTTGTTCCCGTTCCTGATTTGCTACAACTATGCTCTATACACTATTCGACAAACCCGACAGTAATTTTTTTTCCTCAGAATGGTTTCCCTTAATAGATGCAGCCATTAATGCAACAATAATAGATTGGGCACAAATCCTACCTGACAATTTAGCTAAAGCAATCATAGAATATAGAAGGAAAAGGAGTATTGCTTCGAGGGTTTACCCTCTGTTTTTCATGTGTGCTTTTGTTATGGATGCTATTTGTTTTAGTTCTAAATTCCCTCTTATGGGGTGGAAGTGGACTATTCAAGATCCACTTCCTATTCACATCCACCACAAAGATATGTGGGAATCCAATTTTGAACCACATTTTTTCAAGATTTGCCACAGGGTTATGCTTCCCATCAATAAATGAATCTATAATTGAGATGCCACCAGATTATCTTAAGAAGCCGAGATAGACATCCTCCCAGTAGCCTAGTGGTTCAGGGAAGATACATTTACATATATCATAGTGTTTGGTAGCATCGCCTCTCTCCATGTTCTCCCTTTCTATGTCCCAGATAAATTAATGGCTAGAGAGATAGCCTATTAGACATGCAATGAAGGAGGATGACCAAAACACTAAAGAATTCAAAGAAGTCCATTTGGCCTCAATTTCCTGTATCATGTGGATTGTTTGCATTACACGACCTTGGACATGTGTTTAAGGAAGTAGATAAAATGTTATCTCTATGACTACCTAAGTTCCCCGGAAGACAATACGACCCATTCGGGAAGATCAGTAGTTGCTTGATCCCTGCCCTTCCTTCCTAGTCTTACTTTTTCTAGCTTTCATTGTTTCCCTCTTTTTTACGGATCGTTTTTTGTTGAACTTTGTCTTTTCCTTCCTCCTAGGGTTTCCCCCTTTTAGCTCTGTAGTTTTTGATCCTGTTCTTATCCTTCTTCTTTGTAGATTGCGTCACTCGCTTGATCTATTTATTTATTTATTTTTAATTTGTTTATTTATTATTATATATAATTGTACATTTACTTATGTTATCTTATTTTCTCGTTCCAATAGTTTTATTAATTCTAAGAAACTATGAATATTACTTTATATTTTATACATATAAGAAAGGTACTTTATATAACTAATTCCCATGTAAACGCTAAACAATTTATAATTATTTAACTAACCCTTCACACCATTCATATTATTTATATATTTTTTCACCTAATATAACTAATATCCATTAAATTATAATAATTTTTTATAACCCTGGTCCTAAAGTCAAAAGTAGTCGTTAGTCAAATTAGTCGTTGGAGGCTCTGCTCAAACTATTTAATATGCTAAGCTGGATCTGTTTCCTCAACTTGTCCTGACGATGAACCACACTTGTTGGTTCGAAACGCGCCGACAGATATTTTCTGCATGTGATTTACGCCGAAATATTTCTTATAAATGTTATGGATCACAGAAGCCTCAATTCAACCATTCGGTATTGTCAAGGATTTTACCACTATGGTCAAAGTAAAAATATTCATCCATGAGAAGAACCCATTTGAGGAAGTTTTCTTACAGAAGAATACCTTCAAATAAGTGAAACATATGGCACAGATAATTTTTTATCAAGAGGGTCTTGAAACATTTTATAGCTACAGAGAAAGGAGATTATCAAAGGTCCCATTGGAGCAATTAATTATTGAACCAATAAGGGAGCCCACTCCTAGTGTAAGCGTAGATGGTGACTCTAAGGAAAAATCTAAAACCAATTCTTTGAAGGCATCTAAGAAGTCTTCAAAAAATAAGAAAAGAAGGAGTAGGGAATCAATCCAGGACACGGCCTAGTCTATAGCAAAAATAGATTAACAAAGTTTGACCATCAAGTAGACTGAAACCCATACTCCCCCTATACCACTAATAAATCCTCTGGTAATTGATTTGGAAGAGGAGTGGGATAATTTCAACAAGAAACTCAACACAAAGGAACAAGGACCAGAGACACAAATGGCACATCAAGAAATAACTCTGGAAATTATAACAAGCGGAACTGTGAATACTCAAGAAACAGAACACATTCTTGTTACCCCCACCTCTGATGTTGTTTTAAGAATAGAATAAATTCTCCCTCTTGATGTATTTTATAGCCCACAATGCAAGGTCATTGTTAAGAGACAAAAAAAGAAAAGAAAATTGGAATCTATAATTGCTACCACCGTAGACAATGAGCCAATGGATGTCCTATGGAAAGACTCATTTACTGACCCATCGACCAACCTCACCAAGCTCTCGCAGTTCGTAGGCGCATATGCTACGGAAACCATTGACAAAGCAACATAAGTACAACTGTTGCTCAAAGAAAAAGAAGACAAAATTTTGTCACTAGAAAAATAGTTACAACAAGCCAAAACCAACCAACAAGCAGAAATACAATTGGCTAAGCTACAACAAGAGATCCATCAAATGCAAATAGAACATCAAAGAAACTTGGAAGGTAAGGAGGCACAGATACAGAGCATAACAGATCTGCATAAGGATGACGCAAAGACTGATCATTTGTCACTAAAGCACTTAGCCTCAACTCCCAGCTCACATACCAAAAGGTATTGCTATGCCAAAAAATTTCACAATGGAATTCTCACTGTGAAATAAGCAACAAGTTAATAAGCCAAATCGTGGAATTGTGACTGGATTATGATGAAATTCTTAAAAAGGTTTCATATTTCATAAATTGGAAGAATTCTGAGAATGGGAGAAGAGCGGACATGCCAAAACTAGATGAATCACATGAGGAGATGTTATTCACGAATTGGGGTTCTTGGCTCAAAGAGGCAGAACAAGCAACAGAGGATGCTGTAGCAGCAGCAAACATCATCGTTGACAATGTAAATGAAAATTTTCATAATGCTAATATTGTGGCAGAAACCACCCCTGGTTTCCTTCCAAATGCAAAACAACTTGAATTACAATGGAAGTAGGCAACAGAAGAAAGAACAGAAGAAATTAGGAAAGTAACTAGGTTAAACTGGGAGGCTTATTGGCAATATTTGGTAAGACAACATAGCCAATGCATGACCCTGAAATTCATAATTGTTTCTACCAAGAAAATGGTGCCAATGCTCATCAATGTCATGCTTACAAGACAACGAAAAGACAAAGTTGAAGAACGAATGTAGGATTAGTCATTATGCACATTTCTATTTTTGTTTTATTTTGCTTAAATTGAGGCAGGTCATTTAAACCTCCTCAACTTTTTTTATAATAATCTATTTTTAGTTTCAGAAGCTAGTATTTGAACCCCTCTCATGCATTTAGAGAGGGGTCTAGAAATTTGATCAGAAACATTCTTCAGAACATGCACTTCTACTCCCTTTTGAGGAAGTTCTAGTGAGATTAATGGAACAGGATTTATTTTCTACTTGAATTTGACATCTTCTACTAAAATGCACTTTTGTACTCTTAGATGATGTTGGGTGATTTGAAGGTAGATCAATATTGTTGGAGCACATGAGTAGAACATATTATATATGGTACTTTTATCTCTTAATTCCTTTTATTTATGTGTCAAGAAATACATTATCTTCAAGTTATTTATGTATGAAAGTTTTAATTTTAGATAGTCATTATTGCACTATTGTATGATGATGATTTATAATTTACGCTAAATACATGAATGATTTTTATGTGATATATCTCTCATATCATTTTGGCTAAATTCTTATACAAAACGATCACTGTTAAATGAATTCACTCATTATCATAATTGAATGATCTTTATTATCAATTACTTTTAGACATCATTTTAGATCACATATTTCGTGTTACTCTCAAGATGGTTATAGTTAGATGAATGTCTTTGATTATGACAAATTGCACATGATTATTAATTAGATCAAATTAGTTTAAAGTTAAGTATTACTCCAAAAATCTCAAAAATATCATCCCATTAGCACAAGCATAAAAATAGATTGGGAAAATGGTCCCATCATCCCTAGTCGCAGCCACTATTCCAAATGGAAAAGGAGCTATCTTAAGGTCTAGACTGGGTGGTTACTCCAAAAATCTCCAAAATATCATCCCATTATCACAAGCATAAAAATATATTGGGAGAATGGTCCCATCATCCCTAGGCGGAGCCACTATTCCAAATGGAAAAGGAGCTATCTTAAGGTCTAGACTGGGTGGTTATCCCCATTGTTGAGGCAACGATTTTTGGGCCTTCAACAGGACCCTACCTGGGTTTCATCCCTTGGGGTTTGATGGGTTTGTGAAGGGATGACTAGGTGGCATCCACCTCTTGTTCTACATCCCCTCTTAAGAGGCTTACCACCTTCTCTTATTTCCTCTTCCTCTGAGATATAGATGGCTCCCTAAGAGTCTCTTATGCTATCTCTATTTTCCCTTCCTTTTTCCTTCTCCCTTTTCCATATTTTTCTTCAATTTCCTTCTCATTCTCTTAATATTTCACTTCTTCCTTAACAACGCTATATTTTGTGGTCTCTTCATGTTCTGTTAAGAATTGGGCATGCATCTCAAAGAAGGCATCCCTATCCATGTCCACAAAATAATTTCATAGAACAGGGCTCTTGAGGTGACCTAAGGAATTCATAACAATGATCTTTATGAGGCCATTATGGCTAGTGTACTAGTGCTTCCCTTCTCCCACCTTATGGCTCATTTCAATAATGTAAATAAGGAGAAAATGTGTGATACTAAAATTGTCTGGAATGGGAAACTATATTTGGAACCTCAACTGAAATAATAGTCTAAATTGATAGGCATAAACAAAAATCAACCATCCTTCACAATATATGTACTTTCGGATGCTATAGGAAACTTCATACCGAGGGTAAGGAAAGCTCACCCTTCTAACTCTATTCTTTTCTTCAACTAGCTTCTCTTCAGGGAGGAAGAATTTTTTCTTGGTTGCGATGCACTTTATCCTATCTTCCTTGCCCCGTCTAACTCCTAAAGATATGGTGGTCACTATGCTAAGGATATTTTTTTTCAAATGGATGGAATGTACGCTTACCATAGTGGTTTCATTGTCTTCCCCTTGATGTTAGGAAAAATACTAAGATGGCGGGGGGGTGAATTAGTATTTTCATTTTCAAGTTTTTATTTTGATTATTATACGCAACTGTTGTAAAGGAAACTAGCGTATGTATGCGATTGTTATTACAGAAACTCATGTATATCTAGATAACTTATCTAATCATCTGTACAAAATTAAAGATTGCATTATTGTTCCATTATTCATCAATTAAACAATAAGTATTATCAATTAAGCAACAGATAGAACATAAACATACATAACCATATGAACACCAATATTTTTAGGTGGAAACCCAATGTGGTAGAAAACCACCGTTGTTGTTATCTCCATCTTCTTTTATTAAAAATAATCTTCTTACAATCTTGCACTAGCACAAAATTTAACAAGTATGCAAGCTCCTACCTACAAAAGGCTACAACATTCTATCATTTTCCATCTCCTACTAGAAGGGAGCTACAACCCCCTTTGTGAATACTGTTATCCTCAGCTCTTTGTGGATTTCCTTTTAGAATGTTTCAAAATAGATCCACTCTCAAAAATTCTGAAATCAACTACTCAAAATATTGGATCATCAAATCTTCTAATGTAACCAATGCAACTTTACCAATTAAGAATAAATGATACTAATGCATACCCATTAACCAATATACCAAGTCAAAAATTGTTACCCATTACAGAAACCAACTACTACCACTACAAAACCTCATAAAACGTGCATCAGATTGTATATGCTACTATAATTGACCATACCTTCGTATGTACGTGCTTCTCCTAGAGAATACCCACATACCAATATCAAAATATTGATAATTGAATTTGAATCACTGTGCTACTTAATCAATCACCCAAATAGATACTGAAGCCAACATAACTCACTCAAACAAATAGATATTATCACAAATAAGTATCATCACTTAGTCAATGTCTAATTCATAATCATTTTATCGCAAACAGTACTATCAAATACAAATTATTATAACAATGACTTCATCGACAGACAACAGTAAACATAACAAAACATATAAGCTCAACCTGCAAAACCTTAGTATATGTACGTGCTTCTTTTAAAGGATATTCTCATATATACATACTTATCATTTAGCAAACCTACATATAGATTTGTCCAAACTAAAAAATATATACGTGATTATCCAGTAGTGGAACCACATATGTACGCAAATTCTTAGTGTAAAACCCACGTACAGATCTGTAACCACTAAGACATACCTTCGCTGCAAAACATAATATACTTCACACCCCTTACTATCTTGTACTTATGTTAGAGTATTATTAACACCATAGATATATCACAATTACATATTCATAATAAATAAATCAATCAAGTACATATGGTACATATTAGAACTGGTTCCCCTGGGGTCAAATTTTGTAAGTTTTATTAAATATTCTAAAGTCTCTGCATTTTAAGGAGTGGAGCATGAGTAGCGCAAGTGGATAGGAGTCAAAGAGGCTTTTACAATGTCAAAGCCCCTTTGTTTGTTAAGAGACAAGTTGCCTTGAGACCTTACCATGGTAATGTAATGAAGAACAATATAAAATGAAGTTAGGGAAGAGTCATAGAGATAGTTAAGCAAGAATATAGAAGTGCAAGATTTGAGTTTGTTTTATGTACTTAGGCCAAGGGGAAGGATCTTACAATTATGTGCGTGAAGACCTTGGTAAGTTTGCAGCTGAGTATGTGGGCCCCCGTAGGTGTGTGCACAAGGTTGGAAAGGATTGTAATTGAACATCTAAGCATAATAAAGGACTGTTCTGAAGATTTATTTGTGTATCTGTGTATTATTGTTTATCTTTGAATCTACTGAATTTTTGATATGTTTAATGAAATTAATCTAGAAAAGTACTTAATAGATTAAAAAATAAGTAGATGTGTTTATTTATACGATGTTATGAATGCTTAGTGCAATCGGTGAAGGGCATAGATATGCTAACTATTAGTTGCTATAAATTATGGGTTTTAACGATTAGGATTTGCGAAGGTCAAGAGAAAGCCCTAGGTTTGATAGAAACACATCACATAGTCCTTTAGATGTAGAAACTTGGTTTTAGCATCCCTCAACATTGCCTCAGGTGAGGCTGTAGCCTGCGCTCTGTGGATCTTTTCCGAAAGGGCCGGTAGCATAGGATTTTTTTGGTTAATGTAGCTAACTCTGAACTTGGGTCCAAGCCCCCTCAAGATAACAAATAGTTCCATTTCTGTGACTGGGATCCATTTGAGGAATGTGTGATGTGGCATAAGTGGGTACCAATAAAAACGAGATCGAAAAGTGCATCGATCAAAATATGCATGAGTTCAAAGCTCAA
Source organism: Pinus taeda (assembly GCA_000404065.3). Lineage (NCBI taxonomy): Eukaryota > Viridiplantae > Streptophyta > Pinopsida > Pinales > Pinaceae > Pinus > Pinus taeda. The sequence goes on along the minus strand of APFE030943205.1, from coordinate 108,474 downwards.
TAAAATAGAAATCTGTGCCTGTCAACAGAAGAGTGGTTGCAGCGATATCTGTATACAGAGGAACGTGAAGTTTTATTTTTCTCTTTTCCATGTGAATTATATGAATGGTTGGCTAGATTGGTGGATGGTTAACCTCCTTGGAAGCTGGATAATCCTATTGTGTGGACTCTAGAGTTAGTGAAGCACTTGGAAGGATTAGAAAACAAGGTCATGAAGGCCGTCGATTATTTGATTGATAGTATTTTGGTTGGATTTATTATTGAGTTCACAATTGACACGTCTATCAACTATATCAAAGTTGAATGTCAGTTTTTAAAAGGACCAAGAAGTAAGTATCTGAATTCTTTGAAAACTCGGATTAAAATGATATTGTGTGAGAAATGGGTTATGCCATTAAATTGATGTTTAGACGAGACTTGAGTGTAGCTACGAAAAGTGGGAGACCATTCAAAAGAGACCTAGATACAAGTGCTAAGTACAATCCTCTGTTGGGAGTATCTCATAGCGACGAAGAAAGTAATAGTATGAAGGAACCTCAAGGTGCACCGCAGACGATAGATTAAGGTATTGTGGGAATACCACATCCATTCACTCCACTTTCACCATCACCTCCACCTCACACACCTACACCTCCACCTACGCTATTCATTATGGTGGACAATATGAAGATGCCCATATTCAAGGGTCTGGGGAAGGAAGACCCTAATCAATTCTAGTTTGTGGCATATGTTGTGTGGAAGCCACAACAAATAACAGATGTTGATCTGAAGAAAGCGCAGTTGGTCACAACATTGCAAGATAGGGTGTTGAGTTGGTATATTAAGTACAATACGACTCATCCAGTTGTGTCATTGAAAGACACAAAATATGCGTTGAATAATGAATTCGTAAATCCTAATTCTTAAGCCTAGTCTATGACTAAGGTCAAAGAAATTAAGTATAAGGTGAATGAATCTACATGGGGTTTTGATCAAAGGCTTAAATGTCTACTACAACAGGCTAATCTATAGATCTCATATGAGAAACATAAGTATTGCTATATTTCTTCGCTATTACCTCATTTGAGATTATCATTGTCACATCAGAAGGTGGGATCGCATGCTGAAGAGCTAGAAATTGCTATGAAGTTGGAGGTTTTTCCTATTCAGGATACAAATCTGCGAGTACAACAAATTCAGTCACAGTTGGCTAGCCTACATATAGAGTTGCAGGATCTCAAAAAGGGGAAATAGGTCCAAAATGAGACCCGCGTGGAAGTATGGTGCTGAAATCGAAAAGGCCATGGGAACAATAAGGATCATTGCCAGTGTATCAGAGTTATCTAAATGGGGGAGGTCCTATCTCCCTAAAGCCGAAAAAATACTTCTAGATCAAGTAATGGTGTAGTGCCCTGGTGTGCTATTTTCCAAATAAATGGAAAACATTTGACAAACAACTGCCATTTGTCATAGAAGTTTGTACAAACTCCCCAACAACCATTCTACAATTACTATAATTCTATAGGCCAAGATAAGTGCAATTATCAAAGCTGAGTTAATGATGGATAGAAATCCAACATATAGAGTACAGGTTGAGACACACCCTCAGCGGGATCAATGGACAACTGTATCACGTGGAGGATTCCAGGGACAGTGAAGAGGACGAGGTGGAGGAGCCGGAAGAGGTCACAGACATATTATTTTTTACAATTATGGGGAACCAGAACACTTTGTGTGAGATTGTCAGAACCTGACACACCCCTCTTGTGAATATTGTCGACGATTTGACCATGTTATAGAATATTTTCCCATGCTCATTGCAAATATGCAAGAGAAGAAGAACCAACAACCCACCCAGAACATCAAGATATTGAGATCAAAATCATGTGAATATGGGCCTACCATTAATATCGTTATGCGAAGAGGTATAGCTACCAAGGAAGATAAAGTTGTAGAAGAAAATATATGGGTATGCTAGGCTACTAAAAAAGATGTTGGATTTGACTTGCATAGGGCAAAAGAAACTTTTATGGAGGTGAAGAAGAGCTTTGTGGATTTAGGTGCTTTTACATCAAAGGCTCAGAGTGCATGCATAGAGAAACCTAAAGAAATCATTGTTGCACAAGGAACATATCCTTCAGTGTTGACATCCTTCTTACAAACTTCCATGAAGCTCCTAAGGGACTAAAAGTCATTTGATGGACTGCAAGAGTTAATAGGAAATTGTGCTCGCAAGGGTAAGCCACTACCTAAATAGTGCACATTGAATAAAGTAGACAAGAGTAAGAAAATGACTGGTTGAGAGATGAGATTGACTTCACAGATCAGAGAATTTGAAATGGACCAGGTGATCCTAGATTTTTGATCTGATGTGAATGCTTTACCTAAACATACCTAGGAAAGAATGGGAAAGTCGGCGCTACAATGTCCCTAATTGAGCTTTGAATGGCAAACCAAAAAAATATTATTCCTATGGGGTGCTTACATGGAGGAATTGTAGACATTAAAGGGGTGCAGACTATATCTGATTTTGAGGTAATCGAAATAGTTGATGATAGTAATCCCTACCTAACACTACTTGGAATTGATTGGGAATTAGATATGAATGCGGTCATCAACCTGAAGAAGTGCAACATGATGTTTGAGAAGAAAGAAATAAGAGTCATTATTCCATTGGATCAAGTCGAGGGTGTGTGATATACTGAACCAGACCGAGATTACTATGATTAGGATGATATTGAGTAGTTCTATAACCTCAATATGTGGAATGAGGATTGGGTTAACCCTACAATGGATGGGCAAATTACTTGGGAAAATGACAACTCTTGTAACTCAGATTCAGATGAGGAGCTCGAGCATTGGCATAATAGATTGCATGAAGTGTCAATGTTGCGATGCAATAGGCTTATTAAATCACTACGGTATATATCTAATGAGGTATGCAATTTACCATATTATGATGGCTTAGAAGATGTAAATTTGTTTCTTGATAAATTTGAAGGTGATGTACTTAAGGAGCATCGATTCCAGGCATTGGACATCACACTGAGAGCTATGCCTGCTAGATGGTGGGGTACATATAAGAACAATTTTTCACACCGGAAGGAGTACCGAAGGACGATGAAGTTGCAGTTTGGATATTACAATACTCGCATTGCTGAAAAATATACAGTGAAGGATGATTTGCATGAGAATCTAGCTCATTGGATGAAAGAATGGGGAGAGGAATCGTAATCAGAATGGGTACACATATTCTGCCACACTTTGGATACTATTCTAATGAACTAGTATTTAAAAATAGAGTTATGACATGGAATTGCAGAGTGGGATGTTCTGAAGGAAAGTTGTCTGTTAATGTTCAGTTTTGAGGATGGATTCGAATGTATTGATGAATAATTATAGGAAATCAAGGTTGTGATATTCATAATTCCTATAGAGTCTATCACATGGGCACAACCATATTGGAGTATGTCGTTGCACCATGCTCTGGAGTGCTACAATGTTACCATAGAAGAAGGTGAGGAAGTCCCCAGGAATATTAGTATCCCTTAGTTAGAGGGACAACGTGAAGTCGCTAAGCCAAAGGTAGATGTTCATGACATCTCAAAACCATTGAAAACCAAGCAAGTGAACATCAGGTTGGATGTGCAGCTGAAGTTCGCAAGTATAGGTGATTACTAGTCTAAGGACACGGTTGACACGGTCGCAGAGTTATTATACAAATATAAATACTTGTTTCCAACAAAGTTTTATGATTTGAAAGGGATAATAGATGATCTAGGTGTTATGAAGATTAATCTAAATCCATATGTGAAGCCAATAAAAGAGTGCCCTTACCGGCTAAATCCTAAATATAAAGAAAAAGTGAGAGAAGTACTAGATAAGATGCTTGCAGTAGGTATTATTGAGCCTGTAGAAGAATCAGACTGGGTTAGCCCTATGGTGGTTTAGGAGAAGAAGACAAAGGGTGAAATCTGAATCTTTGTAGCTCTAAGGAAGTTGAATGATTCTTGTGTACATGATCCATTCCCTATGTTGTTCACAGATGAAGTCTTCGAAAATGTGGGTGGTTAAGAATCCTACTCATTTATAGATGGGTTCTCAGCCTATCACCCGATCAAGATCACACCAGAAGATCAGAGTAATCTACCTTCACTATAGAATGGGGCTCTTTTTAATATATATTTATTCCCTTTGGACTTAAGAATTCCCCTACGATCTTTTCTAGGGTGGTAGTTGTAACCTTTAAAGAATTTATTCATAATTTTTTTGAGGTTTACTTTGATGATTGGACTGTGTTTGGGTTAGTGTAAAAGCATGTTGCAATTTTTTGCATAATGCTCAATACTAAGATGTTGGACCCAATAACCTTTCGCGGATTGAGAATGGAAAAGAACCTACATGTCATGATGAAGGATTGCCTAATGAGCAGCTCTTTGTTGTGCACATTGCAAATGAAAATTTCACAGATATAATCCAATTCCTGTCTACAGGTACATATCCTCAAGGGTATACGACACGACAGAAGAAAGAATTGGTGGTTAGGGCTACATATTTTATTTCCTTGCAGGGCACTTTTATAAAATGGGATCGGATGAAGTTTCAAAATGTTATGTACTAGATTATGAGAGACAAGGTGTCCTCATGAAAGCACATGGATGAGTTGTTGGGGGACATTATGTGGGAAGAGCGACTGCACAGAAGATCCTACGAGCTGGGCTATGTTGGCCGACAGTGCACACGGATTCTATGGAATACTATAGAGCATGTGATGTTTGTTAGAGGACTGGGAAGATGTCACGAAGGGATGAATTTCATCTGAACCCACAAGTTCTATTACAGGAATTCGATAAATGGGAAATATATTTCATAGGACGTATTCAGCCACCAGGAAAGAAGACATGAGCATGATACATCATCACAATGACAGAATGCTTGACCAGCTAGGTTGAGGCGTAACCCGTGAAGGATTGCAGCATGGCTACAATTGTGAATTTTATATTTGAATACATTTTGTCTAGGTTTGGATGTCCTAATATTTTGATGAGCGATAGGGGTTTGCATTTCCTAAATGAAAAAATTGTTGCTTTGCTTGAAGAATTCCAAATGTATCATTAGAAAATCACATCGTATCATCCTCAACAAAATGGCACAGTTGAAGCCTTTAGTAGAATCCTTGATAATTCCTTGACAAATATTTGTAATGCAAATAGAAATGATTGTGATTTTCACATACTAGTTATTCTTTGGTCATATAGAATAATGTGTAAGAACTTGACTAGACAAACACCATTTAGGCTAGTTTATGGACAAGAAGTGGTGATGCCAGTTGAATACATCATTCCTAGTTTACAGATTGTTGCAGTCAGAGAGATGGTTGGTCAAGATATCATGGAGGAACACCTAACACAGATACTTGAGTTAGAAGAAAATCACTTGTTGGTAGGCTTCCATTAGTAGCTGCAAAACGCTCAAGAAAAGGCGTGGCATGATCACCACATTAAGCATTGAACCTTTAAAAATGGAGATTTAGTATTGATGTATGATAGCAAGTTTATGAAGTTTCTAGGAAAGTTCCAGATGCATTGGATGGGGTCATACATCATCAAGGAGATTACGGATGGAGGTGTAGTTTAGCTCGCGAAGCTAAACAGGGAGCTATTTCTAGGAAGAATCAATGGGAGCTAGTTGAAGTTGTACAGGGATGATCCCACCCATGTGCGATGACTATATGGATGAATGATAGTCTTATTACTTTAGGCGGTTGTAAGGAAGTGTGCGACTATAAACTATGCTTCCAAAAGGACAGTTTGGTGAAGCAAATGGGCTACGTGATGATTAGAAGAAAGGTGCAAAGGGGAGCTGCACTAGCATGGTATTTCCCACATAGACTAGCTAGAAAACAACCATTGGAAACAATGTAGATGATGGGATGGCTATTTTTTTCGTTAAAGGGAGTGGGGGAAGAGAATTTAAGGAGAATATATTTGGAAATATTCGAACAAAAGAGCATTAATGATGAAGATCTAGAGGGAATAGATGGATTTGAATTCAAAATGGGCTATAAATACCACATCCTGCTCCACATTCAAACACTTTTCTTCCAAAGAAATTGCCTTGAGCTTTTACATCTTATTTTGCACTGAGACAATTGTTGCATGTCTGGGCGGGATTGGAAAGAGATACAGAAGAATTTTTCGCAGCAATGATTTAGTTTTGAGGAGGGCTTACCTGAGTGCAAGAAGGAAATATTCTAGGAGAGAATGATTGTAAGACCACCAATCCCTACCACAGTGCCAAGGTCATCGAGGCCTAAACCCACTGCCCCCACAACAAGAGAGAAGAAGAAAAGGAAGCCATAGTAAGCGCTAGTGCAGAAATCATTGCAAAAAAATCCAACAGAGTTCCAACAGAAGGCTCAAATATATAAAAGAAATAAACTGATTGAACCCCTAGATTTGGATGAGGAAGAATTGAATTTGGGTGTTGAAGGTATTAATGTAGAGGAAGGAGTGCCAATTAGTCGACTACCAACTTATTTAGCCCTTGGGAAATCCACTACTAAAGTGACTAAGGACCTAGACTTGGTGAAATTCTAGGTCTTCACACCCTTGCTACTAGAGGACATACTTGTGGAGGGTGGTTTGTTCGCCCGGGTACCATTTTTGAAGATGGAGGATTGGGTCCTAGGTGATCAAGTGAAGTTCCCACAATTGGAACCCAACAAATATTTGAAATCAGTCTACTATGAGGAGCCTAGTGTTATGCAACTTGAGCCAATGAAGTGGGTGGTCAAAATTGAGCATGCAGGATTTCTCAACATGTTGTGGATGCCACACTTTAGCCACAACATCATTAATAATATATATGTGTGTCAATTATTGGCACTGGTTCATGATGGGTGCCTCTGGTTAGGAGGGCCCATTCCAATTGATCACATGTTCGTCCACCTAATAACCTTGTTGGCTTATCAGGGTGTGAACCCTGTAGATGATTTTGTGGGGAAATCATTAGAGAAGAAGCTGGCAGACTAGATGAAGAGTGACTTTGGGTTGGTGAAAAAGTCACGTGGCTATGCCATTAGCTCCACATCAGATGGATTTATGAAGTTTGCTGCATAAATGTTGGCTAGAAAAATAATGCAGAAGTGTCGCGCCGATGAAGTGCCGACACCAGTAGTATCTCTCACTATGTAGTGCAGCAAAGGTGTCCAATACAATTGGGCCAAGTATCTCTATAATGAGTTCTTAGAGGATTGTTGTGAAGCCCAGGATGATGGCAAGGAATTCCACTATGCACGGTTAGTTCTGTTGATCATGCTGGTAGCTTGGAGGATGCCTAAGGAGAGCCAGTTCCCAACACATGGTCCAGATTTGTGCGAGGCTATGCCTCGTTGTGGGTGATGAAGGATCATGACTGAATCATCGAAACTAAGATCTTATGGATCTTGTTCAAGTCAGATTTGCAGATGGTGATCAACCAATGGATGCATTTATCACCTAGTTTACATGCGTAATATACAAATATTATATAGTTCAAGGAAAATTTTCATAATCTCTCCATTTGTACAAAGAAGGATGCCACGGGAACATGGCACAAGTTTCCATATTTGGTCACAGAGCATGAAATTATGGGGGTCATTAACAAATGGTTGAGCGAATGGCTCACCCCATCTAATGTAGACAAAGGAACAAGAAAGGCCGTAGAAGGAGAAACAAGGAAAATCGTTGCTACAAAGAAATACCAAGAGAAAGAAGCACATAACACTTCAACAAAATAAAAGGAAATGCAGAAAGAAAATGTAGTGCCAAAAGAAATGACAGCGTAGTAGGAAAAGGCCTCCACAAAAGAGAAGGAAGTGCAGAAAGAATTTTTTCTTGCAAAAGAGAAGGAAGCACCAAAGGAGGAAGCTACAACAATGTTGCAGGTCACTATTGACCTTGAACAACCTGAAACAGAGCACATCAATGTTAAGGTTGAAACTAAAGGTGAGGAGGAAGGCAATGCAGAGTTAGAGTGTCTCTTCAGAATTAGGAAGAGGAAGAAGCGAAGTACCATGACACTTTGCAAGAAGCAGAAGGATGATAAGTCTGTGAGTGCAACACCATTGGTCCTCATAGAGGGGTCCTTGATTAAATAAGCGGTGTTGTCTATTCCACCACTGAAACTATCTAGGGACACATTAAGGACCAGTACCACCAAGTATTGAACAAAGTACAGGAGGGCCTGAAGGAACTGCAGGTCCAGATAGCGGTGATCCAAGCAAGCATAGATCAAGTGAGTCTGCTGAGAATTAGTCTCATGGAAATCACAACTAGGCTTTGTCTAGTACCACTACAATGGGGATCTCTCTAGTTTCAGTCCGTCAAAGACCCAAAGTGTGCACAATTTTAGAAGAACCTGAGTATCAACCTTGCAACACTACTGATCCGGACCTTAAATGAGCTACAAGAAGGAGTTGCATATGATCTCAACATCCAAGAGAAATGAACACTATTGATTATCGACGAGGTCACAACTAAGAATCAACATATTTTTCAAGAGAAATCACATGCCTTACAGGCACACGATGAGGTAATTTAGCAGAATCAATAGCTAGATATCGCCCTTACCCAAGTATACAATGATCTCCTTGAGCTCCAACTTCTAGCAGAAGCAACCTCAACATAAAAAACTAAGAAGTTAGTTGCTACGGTAAAGGAATCTAAGGAGGAAATTGGTAAGGTGTGGTTTGAGTTGTAGCTGCAAATTTTAGAGCTTCAACTTAAGTTTCAGCCAAGCACTCCTTCGGAAGTCAAAGAGTAATGTGAGGCTTCTTTTAAAGATGGTATGACCACTGTGGTCACTACAGTCAAGGATTGCAGCCAATTATTTGAGCAAATAATGGAGATTTGGACCTCGCTAGAGGAGGATCCACACTTGTAGAAGGTCGAAGAAGATGTCCGTGAAAAATAGTTTCAGTTTGACACAATCATGGCAACAACGTGGACCTTAGCACATGTGTAAAGGTTCACCAGACTTTGGGAAGGAAAGTTCATCCAGACCCAGATTGATGAGTTTTATTGGAAGGTCTCCATTATCTCCTCAAGGACATAGCCATGGGTTGATGAGGCAAGCTAGCTATCACAAACAGTCCATAGAAATTCAAAGGCTCTACAAAAGACATAGAGAACCATGGAACTTGTAGTAGAAAGTCCAACCATAGAGAAATAGGTCGAAGCAATTTGTCAGGACAATGCATAGAAAACAACAGATATTCAAGAATTGAAGAAGCAATTCAGTGATCTACAAGAAAAGATTGAGGCAACACCATCAGAGTGACTCGGCACGAGTCACGACTTTGTGTTGGGGACTTGTTGGGATGGGGTCCCTTGGGGTCAAATATTGTAAAGTATCTGCATTTTAAGGAGTAAAGTGTGAGTAGCGTAGGTCGATAGGAGTCAAAGGGGCTTTCAGAAGGTCAAATCCCCTTAGTTTTTTAAGAGTCAAGTTGTTTTGAGACTCGACCATGGTTCGTGGACCATGGTATTGTAATGAAGATAACATAAAAGGAACTCATAGAAGAGTCACAGAGATAACTAAGAAAGAAGATAGAAGTGCAGTATTTGAGTCTGTTTTCTATACTTAGGCAAACGGGAAGGCTCCTGTAACTGTGTGCACAAATACCTTGGTAAGCTTGTAGTTGTGTGTACGGGCCTCTGCAACTGTGTGCACTGGGTTGGAAAGGACTATAATTGTAGATCTAAGAATAATAAAGGCTTGTTTTAAAGAATTATTTGTTTATCTGTGTATTCTTGTTTATCACTTTATTTACTGTATTTTTGATCTATTGAATGCAATTAATTTGGAAAATTACTTAATAGATTCACTAAGAAGTAGATCTATTTACTGATATGATGTTTTGAATGTTTAGCATAATCAGAGAAGAACATAGATATGCTAATTGTTATGTGTTCTAATTTCCAGGTTTTAAGGGTTAGGGTTCGCGAAAGTCAAGATAAAGCTCTAGGTTTGATAGAAACACATCACATAGTCCTTTCAATGCATAAACCTAGTTCTAGCATCCCCCAATACTACCTCGAGTGAGACTGCAACCTACATTACGTGGGTTGTTGCCAAAAGGGCCAGTAGTGTAGGATTTATTGGTTAGCACAACTAACTCTGAACCTGGGTCCAAGCCCCCTCAAGCCAACAATACCATACTTCATATTTTTCAAATTTGTGTCTTTTCCCTACTCCTTGATGCACACTTGTTTCAGATCAAATCATTCATAGAAAGTATAAAACTTGCAAACCTAACACTTGGATCTCCATCTCCGTATATAACTTAGGCCTTAGACAATACCTTAGGAAAATCCCTTAGTAATTCTATTGGTATTATTTGACTGGATAAAATATTTTTTATCATGCTAATTATTATGGGCCAATACCATGGTGCAGAAATTGTACGTGACTTTTCTTCACAAGACCCACATATACTTTCCTAAACTTCATCTCTATCATCTTTATGTCTCTAAAATAATATTCCTTTACCCATCTCATCTATAGCATCTGTATAACCATCATGTTGACATATTTATCAAGTAGGTTTCCATCAAGGGAAACACATTAGTCATAATGCAAAAATTTCCCCCTTTGGACTTGATGGCAAGCCCTTTGATGTTTGGTCACCATTACCTATAGATACATGTAAACACATTTGTAGACATATCAAGCTTCTCTCTAAGAATTCTTCTCCAAACACAAAGTTTCTATCCCCCTTTGACATCAAGGGAAAATGGTTGATCAATGTTGAGTTAAGACTTCTTGCTCCCTTTATAGAGAGGATCACTATAGGGGGAGTTGATTCGTTGAATATGAATATGGACCATGCTCCCCCTGAGCATATGTTGAATCTTCTGAAAGGTTTTCGAGGAGATACATGACTCTATGACTCAGCTAAATATGATTTTTTCTATCACAAAGGAATCATTCTTATATTAATCAACCAAAAAAGTGGGGTTATATATTTGACTCAACACTACATGAAATGCCCAAAATAATGGGATTAAATACATAATTGACTTGACCCCAATAATCCAAACATGACTAAGTTTTACAAGTATTACATCATGAGTCTTTTCATGACCTCTACATAAAGAAACAAATATGATATTTATGACCAAAATCAAAGAAAGTCCATGAGGATCTTCATCAACAACCATATACCGTATAGGATCCTACATCATCATCATGTATCATCATCATAAAGCAACATAATATAATAAGCTTCTTAGGAAACATATAGTCATCATCCAAAACATCAACAACAAAATTTTCATTAGCATCATCACCAATCATAAGCATCATTATGTAACAAGGAATTCTTAAGAAATCATAATGCAAAGTACAAATATAGCAAATGCTCCCCCTAAACTCGTGCCAACTTATTCGCTTTCAAGTATGATCACATCCAACTCATCACTTAGTAAAGTGAAAAATAACAGCAACAATTCATAACCATCATAAGTCGATACCACTTCTAAGAAACATCTTAATATCAACCAACTGTAACCAACCAATACCAGAAATAGAGGGCCACAAAAGAAACTGATTGAAATATACTAGAACCTCTCCCTAAGATTGTACCATTGTTTCTTCATTATATAGAAACATACACTACTTTTTAGAAAAAAACTCTCCTATATAGGCATATGTCCTCCATGAGCCATGTACATAAATTACAATGTAATAATTTATAGTAACAACTCCCCCTGAATATGAAATATCTGTCTGAATACTTAACAAAATGAGGAGCCAAAGACCACTCCTAGTTTATGTCTGAGATATTCAAAGGAGTCACATGGAAGTGGCTTTGTAAATATATCTAAACTTGTTCTTTTGAAAGAACATACTCCAGTTTGACCTTTTTTTCAGGCACCTATTCTCTCATAAAGTGATATTTGATGGGAATATGTTGGGTTCTTGAGTGCATGACATAATTTTTTGAAATACTAATGGAACTAGTATTATCACATAGAATAGGTATAGCTTGAGGACAAGTGATTTGAATTTCTTACAATGTTTGCATCATCCATAAATGTCAAGTACAACAATATGCAATAGCAACATATTCTGCCTCAGAGGTAGATAAAGAAATGGACATTTCCTTTTTGTTGAACCATTATACCAAGCAAGGTCTCAAATAAAATGTTCCTCCACTAGTACTCTTTTGATCATCAATGGTATCTGCCTAATCTGCATTTGTGTAAGCATGCAGTGAAAATTATGCATCTTCGGGATACCATAGACCAAAATTGAGTTCCTTGTAAATACTTGAATATCCTATTGACTACATGAAGATGAGTTTCTCTATTATTTGCTTGAAATCATCTAGCAATCCCAACTACATGCATAATATCTGATCTTGTGCCTTGTAAGGTAGAGAAAATTTTGATCATAGATCTTTATTCTGGTTGATTTAGTGTAGGAGAATAATCATGTGAAATAAGATTGCATCTTGTTACCATTGGTGGGAATACAAGCTTCCAGTCTTTGATTCCATATTTCGTCAAAATCTGCTTGAGTTACCTGGTTTGTGAGAGAAAAATACCACTCTTTATTTGTTTAACTTGAAGACTAAGAAAGTATGTTAGTTCACCAAGTAGAGACATAGCAAACTCCTCCTCTTTAGAAAAAGAAAACTCTTGACTCATAGTTTCTACATTACTTCCAAATATGATGTCATCTACATAAAAAAGAACTATTAAAAGTTTATTTGTATCAAATTTTATATATAGGTTGTTGCCCCTTGACCCCTTTTTGAAACCTTTTTTTTGAAGATACGTGTCAAGATGAGAATTCCATGCACGAGGACTTTGTTTTAATTCATACAAAGCCTTTTTAAGCTTGCAAACAAGATTTTTATCATTTCCTACAATAAATCCTTCAGGTTCTTCAATGTAAAATTCTTCTTCTAGTTCCCCATTCAAAAATTAAGATTTAACATCCATTTGAAATACTTTGAAGTTATGAAATCTTGAAAGTGCAAGAAACATTCTTATGGGTTCCAGTCTAGCTATAGGCACAAAATTTTCTTCAAAGTCTATTCCTTCCTGTCGATCTTAGTATTTTAAAACAACACTTTCTTTCTTTCTAATCACTTATCCATTTTCATTTAGTTTGTTTTTGAATACCCACTTTGTCCCAATAATATTTTTATCATGAGGTCTTGGTACCAACTTCCATGTATGATTATTTTCTATTTGAGCAAGTTCTTCATCCATTACTTTAACCCAACATTCATCTTGTCTTTCTTGATATAAATTTTGAGGTTCAATTGTGGATAGTAAGGCTAGGTAACTAGAAGTTCCAACAAGAGTTCTTCTAGTTTGTACTCCAACTTCCTTTTCACCTATAATTTGAGATTCTATATGATTTTTTTGAACATACCTTCACAAAGTCTTTTCTGATGATTTTGTATTTTCAATTCATTCTCCCGGTTCTTCATTAGTTCCCTCCCCTACAACCTCTTGCCTTGTCGTAGAAACAAGTTCTTCATATGTTGGTGCTTCTGTTTTGGTACCTATGGATGGTTCATCAATTATAACATCAATCCATTCAACAATGTTTTGAATCCTTTTATTGTAGCATTTGTATCCTTTGCTTCTAGAGGAATATCGAAGGAGAATTCCTTCATTAGCTCTAGATTCAAACTTTCCATGCTTATCATAATTATTCTTTATATAACATCTACTTCCAAAATCTCTAAAATGTTTGACATTTGGAGGCTTACCAAACCATAATTCATAAGTATTTTTATCACTATTTACCAGAATATGAGGTTTGTTGAGGATATTCATGACTGCATGTGATGCTTATCCCCAAAACGTATTAGGCATTCCAAATTCATCAAGCATGGCACATGCGATTTGTTGGATTGTCTGTTCATTATTTCTACCACTCCATTTTGTTGAGTTTTTCTATAGAAAATTACCTCTTAATGCCATGTTGTTCACAAAATTTGACAAACTCATTTGAAATAAACTCTCCTCCTCTATCAGATCTAAGAAATTTGATTTTTAAATCTAACTCATTTTCTATTAAATCTTTGAAGAATTTAAATCTATAAAATACCTCATCTTTAGGTTTCAATAATATAATCCAACACATTCTATTAGAATCATCAATGAATAATATGAAGTATTGTTCTCAAGGAGACTTCTTTCTCCTAGGGCCACAAAAATTAGTATGAGTAAATTCAGGTGGCTTATTAAAAGTACCTTCTTTAGCATTAAACTGAACTCTAGTTTACTTAACAAATTGACATTATTTTCCTATGTTCTTTCCTGGAAAAGAGATGTTAGGAAAGTCATGTAATGCTTCCATTCTCTTTGACTTGTGTAATTGGGTGAAGCTTAGATGTCCCATTTTTTTTTTTTCCAAAGCTAGCTTTCTTCTCATTTAATCAAGTAACAATGCTCTTGGCTTCCTTTCAAGACATAGAAATTACTTGGAGTTCTTGTTCTGTTTATTATGAGCCTACCTATATCAAGATTTCATACAACACAATTCTTTGATCTGAAAACAACCACATGCCCTTGGTCGCACATTTGACTAACACTCAACAAGTTATGTCTTAATCCATCAACAAACAAAACATTTCTAAATTTAACCTTATCCTTTAGCAAAACAATTCCTTTCCCTTTAATAGCAACAAGTGAGTTATTTCCAAATGTTACGTCCTTTTCTTTCTCTATTTCATTAAATGACATAAACTTATCTTTATCACCTATCATATTCTTTTATCATCCACTGTCAATGTACCATAGGTTTTATTGATCTCCTACATACAAAGCTAAGCCACAATTTTCAAATTATATGGTTGTCTTTTTCCATATCTTGGATGTTATTTCCTTTTGTTCATTCGGAAGAGTTGGTCTCATTCTACTTCTGTATTAAGTTTCCTTACACCCAAAAATATGGAAAAAGGAACATTATATTTCATCTAGGAGAGGCGAGAAAGGGTTGTAATAGTATTTATTTAATCCAATCTCATTACTTTTCTTTCTTTCTTCTCTAGTCATGATAGTTTTAGAAGAGACACATTGAGCAACCATATGAGAAAAATTATGACAAGTGAAGCATTGACCAATGAAGTGGAAATTCCTGGGAGTATAATACCTTTTTATATAGTTTCCATTTTGATTATAGTAAGTATGGTTTACTTGACACCTTTAATCCCTCATTCCTTTGGTGAGCAATAAAATTTTGTTGATTGATTCCCTGTTTAGAAGATTTGACGGTCTTTGATGATTCTCCATTGTATCCAAGACCTATTTTTATTAGAGGGGAGCATTTTACTTTGAGAATCTCTTCTAGGATCTCAGATCCTTCAATAAATTTAAGGTTTAGACCTTTTGTTTCCTCAAGTTACTTTCTTACACTTACTATTTCTAGTTATAACTTTTCATTATTCCTCTCCCTTTCTAGGATTTGCTTCATCCGTGCCTCTTCTAGTCGAATTTTAGGTGGAGTTATGTCTTCAATGAGATTATCCTTCTCTTCTAAGGAATCCACAAAAATGTCATCAAACTCATCAAAAAATTTATCTTCAAATGCCATAAGTAATTGACATTCTTGATTAGATTCACCTTCTTCACCATTTTAAAGACCATCACTATCTTCGTGTGTGTAGAAACATTTCTTGTTTTCAAACCTACCTCTAAAATTTACCTTTGTAGAATTCTTCCATTTTTCATGGTTTTCTTTATAAGGGCATTTAGCAGCATAATTAACAACCCTTCCACAAGTAAACCATTTGCAAGTAATCTTACCTCTAAATATGTTAATTACTACTTGGAGTTTCTTTACGAAGTTTTCCTCTTCTTCATATGATACATAACTTGATTCCTTAAGCTCCTCCTTTTCTTTTCCTTTATAAGTAACTTTTAATGCTACTTCTCTAATATTTGAGGGACCACTCTTTCTCATGTCATAAGATGTTAAGATCTGATGAAGCTATTCAATAGTAAGGTTCTTCAAATCCTACATTTCTTCAATGACAGATACTTTCGAATCGAATTTTGGGGTTAGAGATCTTAGGATTTTCTCAAAAGGCATTGAATATTTTACTTCATCACCAAGATTTCTCATTGAATTGATGATCTGATCTACCCTAAGAAAGAAACTTTCAATACTTTCATCATTATTCATTCTGAGAGTTTCGTGTTTAATTCTAAATGTTTTAAGTTTGGCACTCTTTACCTTAGTATCACCTTTAGAACTTTGGATGATGTTTTCCCGTATAGCCTTTGTTGTATTTACCTTCATAAGCTTCACAAATTCTAATTCTACTAAGCTTCCCAACAGAGCATTAATATCCTTTGCATTGGTCTCATATTTTTTTCTTTCCTGCTTCATCTATAGGAATGGAGGATGGATATCGATAGCCTCCTTCAATGATTTCCCAAACATCAGCTCCAAGTGACTGCAGATAATCTCTAGTTTTGACTTTCTATAAAAGCAAGTTGGTTCCATGAAACAATGGTGGCCTGATATATGCTACTCCCTCTTGATTTCTCATCTTGACGAATCTTCCTTCAAGATATCAAGCTTCTTCTAAAGGACCTGCTCTCATACCAATTATTATGAAAAATACTGAGAGGGGGGGTGAATCAATATTTTCAATTTCAATTTCTTATTTTGTTTATTATACGCAACTATTATAAAGGAAACTAACATATGTATGTGAATGTTTTTACAAAACCCGCCGAATTAATATAATATATATATATTATATATATATATATATATAAAACTTAATCTGATCATCTGTACAACATTAATCAGTTCATTATTATTCCAGTATTGATCAATTAAATTGTAAGTATGAGAAGTTATGTATCAGATAAAACATAAACATACACAACCATATGAACATCAAGATTTTTAGGTGGAAATCCAATGTGGTAAAAAACCACCGTTATTGTTGTCTTTGTCTTGTTTTATTAAAAATAATATTCTTACAATATTGTAATCACACAAACTTTAACTAGTACGCAACCTTCTACCTGTAGAAGGCTACAACCTTCTCTCATTTTCCAGCTCCTACTGAGAGGGTGCTACAACCCACTTTGTGAAGACTATTATCCTCATCTCTTTGTGGATCACTTTTTGAATGTTTCAAACTAAATCCATTGTCAACAATTCTAAAATCAACTATCAAAATATTGGATCATCAAATCTTCGAATGTAACCAATGCAACCTGACCAATTCAGAATAAATCATACCAATGCATACCCACTCATCAATATACCAAGTAAAACATTGTTAATCATCACAAAAACCAACTCCTACCACTGCAAATCGTAACCAAACATGCATCGAACTGTATACTATACTTTCATTGACCATACCTGCATATGCACACACTTCTCCTAAAGAATACCTACATACAGATCTCAAAATATTGATAACTGAACATGAATCATTGTGTTACTAAATCAATCACCCAAACATATATTGAAGCCAAGATAAATCACTGAACCAAATACAAATTATCACACAACAATATCATCATTTAGTCAACATCTAATTCATAATCAATTCAGCCCAAACAATATTCTCAAACATGGATTATTATAAGAATTAATTCATTGATAGACAACAGTAAACATAACATAATATATTAGGTCAACCCCCACAACCCTAGTGAATGTATGTGTCCCTTATAAATCATACCCACATATATATGTGCTTATCATTCGCCATACCTGCATACAGATTTGTCCAAAATGAAAAATATATAAGAAACTATCTAGTAGTGGATTTTCATATGTACATGACTTCTCAGTGTAAAACCCAATATAGATCTGTAACCACTAAGACATACCTTCGTTGCAACACATAATATATTGTTCACCCCTTACTATCTCATATTTATGTTAGAGTATCATTAACACCACATATCTATGACAATTGGATATTATTATTAAATAAATCAAGAAAGTATATATGATACCATACTTCAGGTTTTTTAGATCAGTGTCTTTCCCTACTCCTTTGTGCACACTTGTTTCAGATCAAATCATTCATAGAAACCAGAAAACTTGCACACCCTACACATGTATCTCCATCTCCTTATATAGATTAAGCCTTAGCTAATACCGTAGGCCAATCCCTTAGTAATGTTGATGGTATTCTTTGCTGAGATCAAATATCTGTTATCGCGCTCATTACTATGGGCCAATACCATGATAAAGACCCTTGGTATTAACAATATGATGATGCAGAAACTGTATGTGATTTTTCTTTACCATAATCGTGTATGTACGCATATTTTCTTCATTTTACATGCGTATACTTTCCTAAAATTCACGTTTATCATATTTCTATATTTGAATTGGTATTTGTTTTTCTGTCTTACTGTAGCATTTGTGAGACCATAATGTTGACATATCTATCAAGTATGTTTCCATCAATGATAATGCATTATTCAAAATGCCAACACTTGAGGGTGAAGGGCCATGGAAAGCTCATGGATTATCTCATTATCATACCCCTTTAATTTTTTAAAGAATCCCATCCATTGGTGGATTAGGAAGATATCTCCAATAAGAGGATGTTTATAGATTTTGTTAGTCTTTGTGGGATCCCTTTTATTGAAAGCCCCTCCCATGTTTCCTACTACGACTTACTCAAGTTTCTCAAAGAATTTTCTGTGAAGGTTGTATTTTGGGCACCCAAAGGTTTCAAGTCAAGTGTGAGAGGGTTTGAAATATTCTTTTGCTCAGAGGGAGGAGAATTATATGCAAAGTTTCAAGTAAACTACCTTTGCTTCCACCTTTCCTCCCACATAAAAAATACAATTTTTAAGATAAATTCATCTCAGTAGTGGTTTTCTACAAGATGTTTTTTACAGGCATAATTTGAACCAAATAATTTCAGTTTTTTAATCATGAGAGGTGTTACACTGAAATTTGTCACCATGACTATCTGCAGTTAATATGGCTCCATCAATAGTCATATTATCCTCCTTGTCAAGCCTAATACCTCTGCTCTTCATGTCAAACTTCAAAAAGGAGAGAAATTCACTAAAAACATGTTTATCTCTGGGTACGCAGGTT
>APFE030943205.1:47246-67921 GCA_000404065.3 Pinus taeda | reverse complement strand
CCTTTTATCTCAGAAAAACCTTACTACCACTCTTGAACACGACACTTGTTCATTCACCTGGGTTGGGAAATCCTTTGCCTCACAGTTGACCAAATCATTGACATTCTTTAGCCGGGTTATGGAAGTCAACTTTGAGTCATTCGTCACCAAACCATCTGTTGTGTCATTATGTGTTCAAGAGGTCTGTAAATGAAACATTCAATCGCAAAATACCTATCATCCATTATGTCATCCTTGAGTCAATCCTTACAGCAACATTTCTTCAACTTGAACTATGATTTCGTGTTGTGGGCTTGCCTGCGACGGGTCGCTTTCTATCGACATCAGCCCAATTATCTAGAGAGTTGACTTAGAAATCGTCAGTACCTTGGAGTCTGCATGCATCAATGGCATGTTTCTCGCCTTCGACATCAGTTTTCATCATTGACTTGCGATCGAAGGATTCCATGAAATGTTCGACATCGACTCATTCATTCACATCTCATGGATTGTGCTGGGTACTTTGAGAACCATTGACATTACTGGTGGTTTCTCTCACACTTGTTAACAGTTTACATCATTGACTGGTAATCAAGTGGGTTCTACCATGTTCGACATCGACTCATTTATTCACATGGCTAGAATCGTACCAATTCGGGAAGTAGAGATGAAGACCCTGGATCTAGTTTCCACCATCCAGGCTGCAAGGAGTTTTGTATTCATTATGTTGTAGACCAATCATAAAAAGATGGCTGCGCCCATACTGTGTCTACACGAGTCTATAATTATGATGTATTATGAAATCATTCCTGTATCAGAGTAGTTAGTCTGTTAGTTAAAGTTTTGATCTGAGTATGGGAATGCCTACCTCAGTGATGATATAATCTTATACATGTATTTTGTGTTGAAAATTGCAGTTTCTGACCAGGCTCTCCACGAGATAATCCTTGAAATGATAAAGTACTTCACCCTTCCTAGATGATATAAAACCCTTATCTATTACAGGCTTCGCACTTTAGGGGGCAATTGTTACACTGAAATTTGTCACCATGACTATCTGCAGTTAGTATGGCTCCATTAACAGTCATACTATCCTCCTTGGCAAGCCTTATACCTCTGCTCTCCATGTCAAACTTCAAGAAAGAGAGAAAGTCATTACAAATCATGTTTATCTCTGGGTACGCAGGTTCTCTCTACCTTGCCTGCGTGTACGCATCCCAAGCTCATTGTACCTGCGTACTTGTACGCTCTGTAATTCAAGGGATGGGTGCGTACTCCTGTAAAGGTCAAAAGGCGCGAGTTTCATCTTAAAAAAGTTACTTGTGGTCACTTCTAGAGCTTTCTAGAAGAGTGTTTGACGTGTATTGAGCGCCTCCAGATGGTTCATGCATCCCTATGATAGAGGAACTTATCCCATCAAGAAAGGAGCTACCCCATCCAAAAGAGGGAGTATCCCATTGATGTTGGAACTGAATAACTTCCTCTAGAACACTATAAATACAGGCATTGGGCCAAGGGAGGGGAGGTTGAAAGCTGAACATTCCAAAGGGTAGATGCTGCTGGAATTAGGACTTCCATTGTAAGCTTGTGAAGAGAGATTACCATCCTTTCTTGTTTCATTTGGAAGTGGGTGAGCTTGTCAAAGTAGAGGAAAACTCTTGCTGGACCCTGGGAGGAACTTGCACAACACCAAGGCTCAGGTTGTAATGGTTTCTTTGTTTCCTTAATACAAATAAGTCCATTCTTCTCAATGATTTGTTGTTAATGAATTGTTTCATATACTCCTTGGTCTATATGTTGAATATGTTTTGTTTTATGGAATATTCAGGTGTTATGTAATCGTTTGATTGTTAGTGTATGCGGGTTTCAAAGTGAAGGAGGAGCTCATCTGGATCGACGAAGCTAGACTGCTACAACAAGCGTTGGACTTGAGGTAGGATCGAAAAACACTTGGTTTCTCATAGAATAATGCATGTTAGAGAAGGATTGCTCTTAATTGTCTTGTTTGTCACTAGAGAGTCTTAGACTCCTAGGGAGGTTAGTTTTGTCAGCAAAAATAACTCTTTCCGCATGACAAGAGGTGAGGAGAAAAAAACAACTTACCCTTCCCCATATGATCTTTTCATGATTTTGGGTGTTTGGATTAAAATTTTTTGTCAATTCCCACCCTCTTTCCCCTCTCAACCAAATATTGTAATAAATTCTTTGTAATCTTATAGAAATTTCTATGATCTTGTAAAAAATTCCTCTAACATTGTAACATTTGCTTCTGATCCTTTAGGACCTACTAATCGACCTTGTATCTTCTCTATAGCACCCTATTGGACCCCTGGTCAAAGGTATCTATAAAAACCCCGGGTTAAAGTTCATGTAAGAAAATAATAAAATAAAAATAATACCAAGATCATGGGACACACATTTGAAGCTAAATGTTGGGAAAAAAATCCTAGTGGGTGTTCATTCTGGTTTATTATGGCTAAGGAAATTGGAAATGGCATTGGCAAAGGCTTTGGAAAGGTAAAGAGGCATTAATTGGAATTTTATTTATAAAAATAAAGGAAAATAGGAGAAAAGGGAGATGAAATTTCATAGGCTTTCATGAGAGGAAAGTTGAAGGAAAAATAGAGGAAATTGAAGAAAATAGAGGCCTCAATGATAAAAGGGCTTCTAAGAATCAGTTCTCAACTTTTCTCAGTTTAACCTTTTCTCAATTTTAGCTTAGATCTCTTTCTATTCTCTCATACTATTTCACACTTAGAAAATTATTGGGGCACTCTAACACTGGATAAAGGAAGGAAAAGGAAAGGAAAGGAAGAAAAGGAAGCTAAGGGACAAGCAAGGAAATGTTGGATTAAGCAACTTTAGTAGGAAGACTTAACAGTAATAGGTTGCATGTGTTATTTCCTAGATGGTTTGTGAATGCATTATACATGAAAGTGTGTATTTGGTTCTCTCCTTTTCATTGGCATGGGTTTTGTCATGCATGACATTGGTTTCATCATTAAATTTCCATTTACGGATAGGCATGGTGTGATGGGATTCTTTTATTTGGTTGAGTTTGGGATTGCGAGATGGTTTTGGAACCAGGTGAGGTGGTCTCAGGAAAATTCCCTAGGGTTGGGGGTGGATATGATTTAATCTCTAGGAAGCCCTCAATAGGTGGGTGGAGAGAGGAAAATTCCTCAATATATTGGTGAAAAATCTCAAGAATCCAAGCTTGTTTCAGTCTTAGCGATCTCTTGACTAGTTTTGGTGAGTTCATTGTAGCCTGAGGTGGAGGTGGTTTAATCTCTGGGAAGCCCTAAATGTTTCTGTATTGGTTTTCTTAAGTGATATATTGGCCTCTTCTAGTGAGATCACAAGAGCATGATGGTAGAGGTGGTTCAATATCTGAGAAGCCCTGGTTTTTTATATCTTTAGTCCCACATTCATGTTTGAATATGGCAAGGGTTGATTGGCTGAAAGTAAGATTTAAATCAATCCAATATATGGTCCGGTGGTACATGGAAGTCCCTAAATTGGTTGGATTTTTCATATGTTAATAATATATTGTTTCCTATTGTATTTCATGAGTACTTGTCGTTTTATAGCAAAATGACCCCCTCATCAGCTCAGAGGGGATAAATGTGATAGTTGAAGCAAAGACAAAGATCATAAGACTTGTTTCCACACTAAAACTGGCTAAACACTGACAACATGCTTTATAAAGCTTCTCTGTAAGCCTAAGGGAGCGTTAGTGAGCCTACTAACTCTACTTGTTGGTTCGAGGATAGCGTTAGTGGATCCTAATGAGAATATAGAGGTCAAAGGAGTGAATTAACTCATAAATATCTCTATATTCCCTCCTAAATATACTCAGAAAGGCAAGGAAACATCTAAAGCTTGACGTATTTGTGGGATTTCTAAATCCTAATGAAGGAGGAAAATTGGAAAGAGTTGAAAAGCATGGTAACATCATTTCTTTTACCTTAAGAGACTCATGGAGGAACTTGGCAATCCTAACTCAATTTCTACATAAGCAAAGCTAGGGCTATGGTCATAGAGGTTAGATCATTTGAAAGGATAGCTTACTTGATTGTCGAGCATAGTCTCAAATCTAAGCATAAGACGTTGGTAAGAAGGGAGAGCGATAGAGAAGCTGGACGGGTAAGGGAAGGCTGATGCAACAGATGGTTGTAATCACTCTTTTGACATTAATATAGAACTGCAATTGTATTGTCTACTCCTTGGAGTTGGTACTATCATTCATTTACTTGTTTGTCTAATACATTTTCGCATGAGTAGCTTAGTTATGTGTAACTAGATGTCTTTTATATATTCATGTATTAGTTATCAAGGTTGTATGCTATGATTATGCTTGTCTCTTCTATGTGCAGGACTTGATCTAGAGCTGGCTTAAGGGACTTCCACCTAGCTGCATTGTGCTATCCAGCAAATCTACAGGGAGGCTTGAGGTAATCAATCTGTCTTGCTTTGATAGTTACTTATTGTTTATGGACATGCATGTAACTTTGTGACAGTTGCAGATAATC
This sequence comes from Pinus taeda, assembly GCA_000404065.3. Lineage (NCBI taxonomy): Eukaryota > Viridiplantae > Streptophyta > Pinopsida > Pinales > Pinaceae > Pinus > Pinus taeda. The sequence goes on along the minus strand of APFE030943205.1, from coordinate 63,410 downwards.
CTACAGTCTACCAAATGTCCCAAGAAGACCTTTGAGGGTATCTCCATTCTCCAAAAACCATGCATTTTATCCTATAGTAGAATTGATGACTCCATTGGGGACTATACATTTAGTTCCCGGTTCACCCAGATAGTTCTCAATTTCCTCCTCCTTCTAGTCCTCCTCCTCCTTCTACATTCCTTTTCTAGCCCATCAAGACCTTGCTGCATTCTTCCCTCATATGTTCAATCCTCGATCTAATCCCCAAAGCCCTGTTTTGAACCCTTTTCCCACACTAACGTAGGTTAGAAGAGAAAAAAAAGCTTTATAAAGCTCTGTGTCTGCACAAACAGTGCGTTAGTGGACCAAGTAACCCTCTGTGGCCTCTGCTACATAGTGTTAGTCACCCAAATTTTGACATACAATAGTGGCTGTAAACTCAAAGGGATGGCAAACCTGCTCATGGATTGAAAAAGGTTCTGCAGTTGTAATTTGTTAGCAAGATCTGTGTCCTAAAAGAATTTTTTTTTAGGAAATATTTTTTTTTTCTTTCTTAAAAAGTTTTTATAAAAGAAAAATCAACATTTTTTTGTATTCATTCTTCTACTTAGCGGGTTAAAATCTGCTTTATTTTGGTTTCAAATAGTTGTTAGAAAGAATTGGAAAGATTTATGTTGGTTATACATGTGCTATAATGACTAGGATGCATGGAATGAATATGAATGTATGAAAGGCTCTCGCTCATAGAATACAACTTATTTCATTGAATTGAATATTTTCAAGCATTGTATTTTGCATGATTTTTGAGTCAGAGTCCCACCACATATTATACGTCAACAACCCTACCAAAGACACTAAAAAGGTACACATAAAATTTACCTAAAATCAATCAATAACTCTTTATAGATAAAACATACATTAGTTTAGGCTAGGATCTTGGGATAGGCAGTGTGAGTAAACTGCCCAAGATCAGAAACCAAAACTAGTGTCATTAAAAGAGAGAAAATTCCTTCTGCAATCATACTACTGGGACCACTCAAGTCAAAATGGAGCTAAATACGAGACAACATCAGACTATAAGTGAAGGTAGCCCACCTTCACTGACAACTCCTTTGGGTATTCTGTGTATTGGGAATCCCTTCGGGGATTTCGAAGCTAAGTCAGGGACTCAGATATCCTGCCCACACAGCATAATATCTATGACTATGTCCCCCCCGGTAGTGTCTATGATTTGAGGTATCCATAGTGGCCATACTTTTAGGGACTTACACAAGGTGACTGATGCGGGCTGCCCTCGTACCTAACACAGATGAACCTACTCTGCCTTCAGTTTTTGGGATGGTGCTTTTCTTCACGAGAGTACTTGGCCCCTCAATCTGAGGTTCGGGTGAAGCTCAAGAGTAACCGTAACTATACATTTGGCTAGCCCTCTCTATTATTCATTGTGATACTGGGTTTCCTCTCCAACGATCGGTGCTTATCAGACAGGGTCATTTCCCTCTGTTTGCTAATTGTTTCACTTAGTGTTTTTTTATTGTTATTTTTTATTTTTTCGTCACCCAGGTGTTATCATTAAGACTTTAACAAATATCACGATAAAATTCAGTGATAAAAATTAATGGTCACCGTGGCTACATCCGGCCCTTGTCATCAATCTAGACGATTGTTAGGACTTCCTCCACTCATTGTGGAATATCCACCGAGCTCTAGTGAACCAGATTCCCCATCTTTAGGAAATCAGTCTCCAAGATCTCATACAGAATCTGTTTGGACAACTGACGATTCAAGTTTACCGAAGGATTTCTTTGCTGCAAGATTTCTTCCTCCCTACAATCCTTCGATCACGAATCCATTGGATACATTCTTGGTTCACATGGTACCTATACCCTCTATGTCTTTAGTTGGAACATTTCCATCCATCCCGTCGATGACTAATGAGTCGTGGAACTTTGTGGACACTTTAGTCCCCCACCACTTCCCTAGTCAACAGCCACCACCACATCGTTGATGGCAAACCCTACTATCCCATTAGTCCCAGGTACAAACACTCACATGGCACCCTCCATGAGTCGAACCCAGCCTATGTTGGGCTCTAGTCCCTTAGTATCAAACTCTATACCTTCGACAAGTGCTACATACAACACTCCTTACAACACTCAATATAACACAGTTAGCATGGGTCCCTTTAACCAACAATATGGTTGGCATCCATTGTATAGTTCGCCTAGATTCAAGTATCTGGGGCACTCCCAATATGCATATACCGGTAGGCAATGTAACAGTTCCCCCCTCCATTTTTAGGCATGCATGGTCAGTCACTGATTGACATGAGCACTCCTTATGTCAGTCAAGGACATATGGTTAGTTCTATGGCAGGAAGGAATCCTCAAGGAGGTCCCAACCAATCCATGAGGGCACCCTACTCACAACCTCAAATGAGTTAAGGGGGCACTTCTTATCCTGGGGGAAATGCTATATGCCAACATCACAATCCCCATGGAAATCCACATTACAATGCCATACCCCAAGGAAACTACTATACCACGCAATCTATGTATAATATTGGGACTCAAACGATGGGAAGACTGCAAGGACCCTCAAGTCATATGTCATTGCCTTGGTCTGAGTCGGGGGCATCACGCACTCTGCCTTTTTTGGCAACGTTGGATATCCCCGACTTGTACAAACTTACAAATGATCCCATATATCATAACTTACTCTGGCTGCCAATCCCACATAAAATACTCATAAACATCCCCAAGTTTGAAGGGAAACAAGGGGACGATCCAGGTACCCACATCACCACCTATCATCGTTGGTGTATTTATACCTCCATGGTGGATAATAGTACCCGGTTATGTCTTTTCCCCACACCCTTACTGGAAATGCAACCAAGTGGTACATCGAGTTACCACATGCGTCAGTAAATACCTTTGACGCTCTAGCGATGAAATTCTTAAAGAACTTCTAGCTACCCATCCACTATGAGACTGGGACGAAACTCCTCACTTCATTATGTCAAGATATGACCACCCACATCTCTGATCATATACATGAATGGAGACGTAGGCAGAGGTTAGTTAAATCTCCCCTCCTAGACTAGATCTTAGTGGACTGGTTCTGCAAGTCCCTACTCCCCCAAATCGCTAAATGTGTCACCTTAGGTGGTGCAGTCATAGAAGAACAATCCATATTTCATACCCAACACTTAGATCTAATATATTCACAGTCTAGCACTCTTTACAACATAATCCTCAATGCCCCTCAAAACTCCAATGCTCCCACTACTTAGCACCCTTGAGCACACGTCGATGGGATTATCGGCGCAACCTATGGGGTTGCTGTAAAACAACTCAGCGGTCAAATTTCCGAGATGTTAATGGACCCCTCTACCAATTTGACTACTCTTCTTACCACAGAGATAAACTCTGTGTAGTCTATGTAAAAACCTGGTGGTAAGAAAGAAGAATAAGAAAAAGACCCCTCCTTCTGAGGAGAAGTTAACAAAGTAGCAAAACCCAAAGTAGAAGGCTACTGCACCTCCTAACGATGGAAAGGATAAACCAGCTCGATTCCCTTACAAAATCTGTGTGCAAGACCACATGACATATTTGTGTGCGCGTCTTCAGGAATGCATAGATTTCATTGCTAAAAAGGACACCAGAAGGACCCCTGTTGTCCTGAATAATCCTTTCCCTGTTCAGTAACAACAACACCTTATTGCAAACCAACCCCAACCCCCGCAAGGGGGCAATGGTGGTTCGCAACATCCTTCAGCTAGTGAAGGACCCTCTACCACTTACACCTTTGAAATGGTAGATCTAAAAACTAGAGCCAAATCTTATGGAGCTCCTGTCAATCATCCAGAGGAACCTTCCTCAAGTCAAAACCCACTGTCACTTAACAATTTGCATATCAAAAGGCCAATTGCTGACCTTTTGATTCACCTACTATAGGATAAAATGCATGGTGTATGGAGAATGAAGATACCCTCAAACGTCTTCCCGGGACCTTCAACAAACTGTAAGATTATTTGCAACTATCACAAAATTACATGCATGTTCATAAACATTAACTAACTATCAAAGAAAGATAGGAGGATTACCTCAAGCCTCCGTGTAGATTTGCTGGAGAGCACAATGCAGCTAGGTGGAAGTCCTCCGAGCCAACTCCAGATCAAGTCCTGCACATAGGAGAGACAAGCATAATCACAACATACAACTCTAATAACTAATACATGAATATATAAAAAAACATCTAGTTACATATAACTAAGCTACTCATGCTACGAGGTATTGGATAAACAAATGAATGAATGATAGTACCAACACCACAGAGTAGACAGTACAATTACAGTTCTATATTAATGTTGGAAGAGTGATTACAACCATCTATTGTATCAACCTTCCCTTACCCATCTAGCTTCTCTCTCTCTCTCCCTTCTTACCAACTTCTTAAGATTTGAGACAATGCTCAACAATCAAGTGTGTTATCCTTTCAAATGCTCTGACCTCCATCACCATAACCCTAGTTTGCTTTTGTAGAAATTGAGTTAGGGTTTCCAAGTTCCTCCTTGAGTTCCCTAGGGTAAAAGCAATAATGTTGCCATGCTTCTCAACTCTTTCACATTTGCCTCCTTCATTAGGATTAGAAATCATCCAAATAGGTCGAATCTAGATGTTTCCTTGCTTTTCTTGAGTGATTTTAGGAACAAATATCTAGATATTTATGAGTCAATTCGTTCCTTTGACCCTTAAAACTTCACTAGGATCCACTAACGCTATTCTCAAACTAGAAACTTGAGTTAGTTGGGTCACTAATGCACCCTTAGGCTTGCAGAGAAGCTTTATAAAGTAGGTTGTCAGTGCATAGCCAAAATTAGTGTGGAAACAAGGCATGTGATCTTGGTCTTTGATACAACTATCATGTCTTTCCCCTCTGGGTTGATGAGGAGGTCAATTTGTTGTATAACAGATGCCCCCTAAAGTGTGAGATCATAGGCTACGACGATGGCCGAAATGCTTTACTTAACTGTAATTTCCCTTCAAAAAAGAAATAGAGTATCGAAGCTTCAGGTGGTATGGGAAACCTGATACAACACATATATATAAGAAACTACTAAAATCATGTCCTGAGTTGGGCATTCCCATGCTCAGTAGCTATGTTAGAGAGATTTTCTCCAAAGAGATATGATGAAGTTGGCCACCGATAATCACAATGCAGATCCGGTGTCATAACAGAATCATCCCGATAATTTGTTTCCAAAAAACAATATACGCAACTTGGGAGAGGAAACAAGGCCGAGTGATGCAAGCCTCTACCCAAGGTCTTGATTTTCGCTTCACCGAATAGCATAGATCGATATATGTGAGTATATCCATTGATGTTGAACATGCACAAAATCATCTGATTACCAGTCAATAATGGAGACCATTAACAGATGTGAGGAAGACCACCGATAATGGTGATGGTATCCAAGATGCATAGTACAAACTAACGAGTGCGAAAGATGTTTTTTCATCGAACACCCGTAGAATCTCTTAACCAGGAGACAATAATGAGAACTCCTGATCAAACACAAGGAAACTTGCCACTAATGTCTACAAGTACCAAGGCACTGAATATGTTTTTGGGTTGTCTTCCTAGATAGAGATTCTAAGTCGATACGAAGATACTTGTCGAAAGGTAGGTAATAATGTGTCCTAAATCAATCGACACGAAACGGGACAAGAATGTTTTTCTTTTAGGAATATTTGAACATTAGGTCTAAACGACAGAGCGCATGATGAAAGGATATGCTTGATGGGTTGATGGAGGAAACAAAAGGTTAACCCTTGAACAATAGAAGGCACAACAACGGTTTTAACCATGCAGCGCTAGACTCATGAATGCCAAAGAGTGTTAGGATACAGAGATGCAAGAACATCAAGGTATTTAGGCTAAACTCATAGGATGGTAAGATTCATATTGAGAGGCCGTCACAAGGAAGGTTTAGCTGAGGGAGTACCATGTTCAAGGGAACGACTGTCACCAAACCACGCTTTCTAATACTGAATGCAATTGTATTGTCTATTTGCCCCATTTGATTAGTTTAGTGAGTCCAAATGGGTAAAGCCATTGATCTTTTCATGTTTTAAGAGTCTGAAAAGGACCGGAAAAAGGATGACTCTATACCCTATCTGATTAGTTTAATGAGTCTAGACAGGAAAACTCGTCGATCTTTTCATGTTTTGAGAGTTTGAAAAGGATCGTAAAAAGAGCGACTCTATATCTTGTCTGTGTAATTTAAAGAGTCCAAACTAGACAACTCAGTGGTCTTTTCATATTTAGAGAGTCTGAAAATATCGTAAAGAGAAACTCCATGGTGGTCCCTTCGTCATAGTTGTTAACCGAGTGCGACAAAAGGTTAATAGTATACCCAGATTGGTTACTTTTTTGTGAGTTAATCTATTGAATCCAGATAAAGAGAAACCTATGTTTAATAGATGTCTACCTCATTTTGTTACGAGTATGAGGAGACAGACTAAACTCATTTTTTGTCGTGAATTTTTAATGAGTCACGAGATGAAAAACTCAAAACCTTCATCACATTTTAATGAGTCAAATGAAGAAAGCTCAAGATATCTTTTTCAGTCTAGTGAGTGAGGAAAAAGAGGTAAAAGAATTGCTCATTCCTCCTTCATAAATTTAACGAGCCCGAAGGAGGGGAAAAACATGGGGATTTTTCAATTTAAAAGCGAGAAATGGTCCGAAAAAAGCAAGTGCTCTGGTTGTTGTCATATATTTTTAATGAGCTTGGTGACAAAAAATCAGGATTTTTCAATTTAACAAGCTAGAAAAGTACCTAAAAGAATGCTCGGGTCATCATTATAAATGTTTAACAATCCTAAAGACAAAACTCGGGAGTTTAATGAGTGAGAAAAAAGCGCTTAAAAAGAATGCTCTAATGGTCTTTTTCAGTTTAATGAGTTAGAAAAAGAGCGAGAAAGAGTTTCTCAGACCATTGTTGTATATATTTAATGAGCCCAACGATGACAAACTCAAAGGTTTTTTAGTTTTTAGAGTGAGAAAACTTCCCGTAAGAGAAAGCACTCATATCTTCATTGTAGTAGTTTAACGAGCCCAAAGAAGGAGACTCGGGGTTTTTTGTATTAACGAGCAAGAAAAATACCATAAAAAGAACGCTCAATCTTCTTCATGGTATTTTAATGAGCATGAAGGAGACTCAAGGATTTTTCAGATTAATGAGCAAGAAAAATACCAGAAAAAGAATGCGTGATCTACCTTGATCTCATGCTTGACAATAAAAGGGTCTATGCCATGCATTTCCTCATAAGACCAAGGGAAAACATCGCGGAAGTCCTTAAAATGGTAGGTGAAGTTCACAATTTCCTCAGGATTGCAATTAGCTCCAATCTGTATGTTTTCCACGATGCTTATCATGACAGAAATATCCATGAACAATGTTTTTAAGATATTTCCCTTGTTCCCTTCCGAGTCCAAAGTTTGGATAGTCTTATATGGTGAGGAAATGATTTCATGTGCATCAAGTGATAGGATTTGAAGAGGCATCATGTCCGAATTAGATATCAAAACACGATGGTGTGAATCTTCCCAAGGTCACTCTTCTAAAATCATGATCTCTCTAATAGCTTCATCCTTAGGTAGGACTTGATTGAGTGGATCGAAAGAAAGAGTGGTTATGGGAGGGGCAACGGTACCATTGGTTGAAACCAAAGTGACTGGAGATTTGGATGCAAATTGAATGGCTTGGTAGGCCAATTCAGCTGGACAGTGACATTTTTTCTTCGTATGTGTCAATGTCTAAAGGAGCTTGTAAGATCCATGGATCGGTTTGTTCATGAGGAATAGATGAAAGCATATTGACCATCTATGAAACTTGGGGCAGCTGAAGAGGGAAAGAATCCTTCAATAGACTGGTACTGATACTGATGTAAGAGTCAGGTACACCACCCACTAAGGTTACAGAGCTACTAGGTAATGGAGAGTAATCTGGGGTGCAAAAGGACAGTTGGTCTATTGTGACTATCTTTCCATCCAAGGGGAAGAGGATGATACAGAAGACCAAAGACACAACAACCTTCATGGCATAAGTCCAAGTGCAGCCCAAAAGTAGATTATAGTCGAGTTTATGATCCACGACTTCAATATCTACCGTTACCGTTTTCCCACTCAAGGTGATGGGATAGCTAGCTAGGTAACCTTTTGGGATGAAAGTGTGGTCGTCAAAAGCTTTAAGGGAATTCAATGGTGGGAATAGGGTTGGAGAACCCAAGGCGAGCCAACATGAAGCCGACATTTAAGATGCAGGTAGAAGCACCTTTGTCAATGACTGTTCTATGTATACCTTTACCTTTTGAAAAAATTTGCACTTGAAATGCAAGCTGGTGGGAAAGGGGAGGTTTGCACTTTTCCATGTCAAAAAATGTAAGCATGGAATCCTGTGGGTCGATACCACCAGTAGTAGAAACCAAAGCTTTCCTTTGTGCTGAACATGTTTTTACTACTTCAAGCACCGACATAGCCGATGGTGCTTGTGCCAAGTCTTCTACAGTGCTATAGTTTTGGGCGGCACGTGCAGATGTATTGTACGTTGTGCATCGAAGTACCCCTTTAGGGGGGCGAATTACAATGTCAGCAACCGGCATTTCGATATGCAAATCATTGTGCAACAGTGGGTTTATACTTGAGGAAGGTTCCTCTGCATGAGTGACAGGAGCTCCATAAGAATTGTCTCTTGTTTGTAGATCTATCATTTCAAAGGTGTAAACGGTAGAAGATCCTTCACCAGTTGAAGGATGTTGCGAACTACCCTTGCCCCCTTGCGGAGGTTGGGGTTGGTTTGCAATAAGGTTTTGCTGCTGCTGAGTGGGGAAAGGTGTATTTAGGACAACGGTGGTCCTACCAGTATCCTTTTGAGCAATGAAATCTGTGCATTCCTGAAGACACAAACACAGATATGTCATATGGTCTTTAGCACAGATTTTGCAAGGGATCTGGCGAGTTTTTCCTTTTACTTGTCAGGAGGCACAACGACCTTCTATTTTGGGTTTTCTTGCTTTGTTGACTGCTCCTCAGAAGAAGTGGTCTTTTTCTTATTCTTCTTTTTCTTACCACCAGGATTTTGTCTAGACTGCATAGAGTTTATCGCAGTGGTAGGAAGAGCATTCGATTTGGTAGTAGTGGAAGTATTGGAGTTGTGAGGGGCATTGGGAATTACATTGTAAAGAGTGGCAGACTGTGAATATATCAGATCTAAGTGCTATGCACAATGTATGGATTGGTCTTGTGTGACCACACCATCTAAAGTGACATCCTTAGTGATTTGGGGGAGGAGGGACATGCAGAACCAGTCCACTAAGAGATAGTCTAGGAGGGGAGCTTTAACTAACATCTGCCTACGTCTTCATTCATGTATATGATCAGAGATGTGGGTGGTAGTATCCTTATGTAATGAAGTGAGGAGTTTCGTCCTAGTCTCATAGCAGATGGGTAGCTAGAAGTGCTTCAAGAATTCCATTACTAGAGCATCAGAGGTATTTACTGATGCGCATGGTAACTCAATGTACCACTTAGTTGCATTGCTAGTGACGGTGCAAGGAAAAAGACATAACCAGACACTATCATCCACCATGGAGTTAGAAACACTCCATAGATGGTAGGTGGTGATATGAGTGCTCAAATCCTCCCCTTGCTTCCCATCGAACTTGGGGATGTCTATTGGTATTTTATGTGGGATTGGTGGCCATTTTAAGTTATGATAGATGGCATCATTTGTAAGGTTGTACAAGTCAGGGATATCTAATGTTGCCAAGAAAGGAAGATTGTGTGGTGCCCCCGACTTGAACCAAGGCGATGACATATGACATGAGGAACCTTGCGGTCCTCCCATCATTTGAGTCCCAATTTTATACATGGGCTGCATGATATAATAGTTGCCTTGAGGTATGGTGTTGTAGTGTGGATTTCCATGAGGATTTTGATACCGGGGTATAGAATTTCCTCCAGGATAAGTGGTGCCCCATTTACTCATCTGAACTTGTGAGTAGGGTGCCCCCATGGATTGGTTGGGACCTCCTTGAGGATTCCCACCCATCATAGAACTAAGCATTTGTCCTTGATTGACCTAAGGAATGCTCATGCCAATGAGAGACTGACCATACATGCCTAAGAACGAAAGGGGAACTGTTATGTTCCCTACCAGCATGTGCATATTGGGAATGCCCCAGATATTTGAATCTGTGGAATTGAACAGTACAATGGCAGCTGACCATATTGTTGGTGTATGTGAACCACAACTATATTGCTATATTGAGCATTATGGGTAGTGCTATATGTAGCACTTGTCGAAGGTATGCAGTTTCACACTAAAGGGGTGGAACCTAGCATCGACTGGGTTCTTCTACTCGTAGAGGGTGTCATGTGAGTGGTTATACCTGGGACAAATGGGATAGCTGGGTTCACCATTACCGATGTTGTGGTGACTGTTGACTGGGGATGTGGTGGAGGACCAAAAGTGTCCCTAAAGTCCCACGGCCCATTAGTCATCAACGGGATAGATGGAAATGTTCCAACTACCGAAGTAGGAAGTATAGGTACCATGGGAGCTAAGGCTGGTTCCAACAGATTCATGAGTAGAAAGATTTACTCATGAATCTGTTGGAACCAGCCTTAGCTCCCATGGTACCTATACATCCTACTTCGGTAGTTGGAACATTTCCATCTATCCCGTTGATGACTAATGGGCCGTGGGACTTTAGGGACACTTTTGGTCCTCCACCACATCCCCAGTCAACAGTCACCACAACATCGGTAATGGTGAACCCAACTATCCCATTTGTCCCAGGTATAACCACTCACATGACACCCTCTACGAGTAGAAGAACCCAGTCGATGCTAGGTTCCACCCCTTTAGTGTGAAACTGCATACCTTCGACAAGTGCTACATATAGCACTACCCATAATGCTCAATATAGCAATATAGGTGTGGTTCACATACACCAACAATATGGCCAGCTGCCATTGTACTGTTCAATTCCACAGATTCAAATATCTGGGGCATTCCCAATATGCACATGCTGGTAGGGAACATAACAGTTCCCCTTTCGTTCTTAGGCATGCATGGTCAGTCTCTCATTGGCATGAGCATTCCTTAGGTCAATCAAGGAAAAATGCTTAGTTCTATGATGGGTGGGAATCCTCAAGGAGGTCCCAACCAATCCATGGGGGCACCCTACTCACAAGTTCAGATGAGTCAATGGGGCACCACTTATCCTGGAGGCAATTCTATACCCCGGTATCAAAATCCTCATGGAAATCCACACTACAACACCATACCTCAAGGCAACTATTATATCATACAGCCCATGTATAAAATTGGGACTCAAACGATGGGAGGACCACAAGGTTCCTCATGTCATATGTCATTGCCTTGGGTCAAGTCGGGGGCACCACACAATCTTCCTTTCTTGGAAACATTAGATATCCCTGACTTGTACAACCTTACAAATGATGCCATCTATCATAACTTACAATGGCCACCAATCCCACATAAAATACCAATAGACATCCCCAAGTTCGATGGAAGCAAGGGGAGGATCTGAGCACTCATATCACCACCTACCATCTATGGAGTGTTTCTAACTCCATGGTGAATGATAGTGTCTGGTTATGTCTTTTTCCTTGCACCGTCACTAGCAATGCAACTAAGTGGTACATTGAGTTACCATGCGCATCAGTAAATACCTCTGATGCTCTAGTAATGGAATTCTTGAAGCACTTCCAGCTACCCATCTGCTATGAGACTAGGACGAAACTCCTCACTTCATTACATAAGGATACTGCCACCCACATCTCTGATCATATACATGAATGAAGACGTAGGTAGATGTTAGTTAAAGCTCCCCTCCTAGACTATCTCTTAGCGGACTGGTTCTGCATGTCCCTCCTCCCCCAAATCACTAAGGATGTCACCTTAGATGGTGTGGTCACACAAGACCAATCCATACATTGTGCATAGCACTTAGATCTGATATATTCACAGTCTGCCACTCTTTACAACGTAATTCCCAATGCCCCTCACAACTCCAATACTTCCACTACTACCAAATCGACTGCTCTTCCTACCACTGCGATAAACTCTATGCAGTCTAGACAAAATCTTGGTGGTAAGAAAAAGAAGAATAAGAAAAAGACCACTTCTTCTGAGGAGCAGTCAACAAAGCAAGAAAACCCAAAATAGAAGGTCGTTGTGCCTCCTGACAAGGAAAAGGAAAAAATCGCCAGATCCCTTGCAAAATCTGTGCTAAAGACCACATGACATATCTGTGTGTGTGTCTTCAGGAATGCACAAATTTCATTGCTCAAAAGGATACTGGTAGGACCACCACTATCCTAAATACACCTTTCCCCACTCAGCAGCAGCAAAACCTTATTGCAAACCAACCCCAACCTCCGCAAGGGGGCAAGGGTAGTTCGCAACATCCTTCAACTGGTGAAGGATCTTCTACCGTTTACACCTTTGAAATGATAGATCTACAAACAAGAGACAATTCTTATGGAGCTCCTGTCACTCATGCAGAGGAACCTTCCTCAAGTATAAACCCACTGTTGCACAATGATTTGCATATCGAAATGCCGGTTGCTGACATTGTAATTCGCCCCCCTAAAGGGGTACTTCGATGCACAACGTACAATACATCTGCACGTGCCGCCCAAAACTATAGCACTGTAGAAGACTTGGCACAAGCACCATCGGCTATGTCGGTGCTTGAAGTAGTAAAAACATGTTCAACACAAAGGAAAGCTTTGGTTTCTACTACTGGTGGTATCGACCCACAGGATTCCATGCTTACATTTTTTGACATGGAAAAGTGCAAACCTCCCCTTTCCCACCAGCTTGCATTTCAAGTGCAAATTTTTTCAAAAGGTAAAGGTATACATAGAACAGTCATTGACAAAGGTGCTTCTACCTGCATCTTAAATGTCGGCTTCATGTTGGCTCGCCTTGGGTTCTCCAACCCTATTCCCACCGTTGAATTCCCTTAAAGCTTTTGACGACCACACTTTCATCCCAAAAGGTTACCTAGCTAGCTATCCCATCACCTTGAGTGGGAAAACGGTAACGGTAGATATTGAAGTCGTGGATCATAAACTCGACTATAATCTACAGAGAATACCCAAAGGAGTTGCAAGCAAAGGCAGCCTACCTTCACTTACAGTCTGATGTTGTCTCATATTTTGCTCCGCTTTTACTGGAATGGTCCTGGTAGTATGAGTGTAGCAGGAATTTTCTCTCTTTTAATGACAGTAGTTTGGGTTTTCAATCTTGGGCAGTTTACTCACCCTACCTATCCCAAGATCCTAGCCTTCACTAATGCTTGTTTGCTCAATAAAGAGTTACTGATTGATTTTAGGTAAATTTTATGTGTACTTGATTATTGTCTTCGGTAGGGGAGTTGACGTATGAAATGTGATGAGACTCTGACTCAATAAATCATGCACAAGACAATGATTTAAAAAAAATTCAATTCAATGAAAAAATGTTGTATTCTACAGGTGAGAGTCTTTCACATATTCATATTCTTTCCATGTGTCTTAATCATTTAACACGTGCATAACCAATGGAAATCTTTCCAAATTTTTCTTAACAACTACTTGAAACCAAAAATAAAGCATCTTTTAACCAGCTAAACAAAATAATGAAATAAAAAAATGTGGATCTTTATTTCATAAAAAATTCTTCTAAGAAAGATTTTTTTTTTTTTCCTAAAAAAAACTTTTTAGGACACCTATTTTGCTAGAAAAGTGCAGTAACAGATCTTCTTTCAGTCCATAAGAAGGCTTCCTATCCCTTTTGGCTTACAAACATAGCTGGAAGTCAAGTTTTTAGGAGACTAACACTCTGTAGTAGTGGCCACAGAGAGTTAATAGGTCCACTAACGCTCCCTGTGAGAAGACACAGTGATTTATAAAGCTCTATGTAGTCTGCTAACTTGCATTAGCGTGGGAAAACAGTAAAAGGTAGGGCTTTCTAGATCAGATTCAGTGATGAATACATGTAGGAAAGATGTAGAAAGACATTTGGTGGGACAGAAAGGGAATGTAGTGTTAGTGTCAGTCTTTCCAACCTTCCTCCAGTGATCAAATATGCTCTTACAAAATGGTCTCAGAGTGTCAAGGTCAAATTTTGTCATTTCAGTGAATCTTCAAGCAAAATTTGGTCACTAGGCATTAGGTCTAGGGTTTGCTTTCACTTCTTTCAAAGTTTCCCAAATGTCCGTCCATGTCACCATTCAACTGAGTCTATCATCATTCAGAAGGTTTTTATCATCATGTCAAGTTCCATTGGGTCATTTTACAGCTTGTTCTTGCTTCAATTGTGCCTAGGCAAGGTTCATTTCCCTCTCCCAGGGTTTTGAAGGCAATTTCTCTTGAATGGTCAAATCATTAGCAAAACTTGTATCCTGATGTTCATACACTTTCCCATATCATTAATGTACCTTATTAAATACTTCCCATCACTGAGATCCCCCAAATTCCTCATTTTTGCACAAACCCTAGTTTCTTGCTACAACCTGGCAATTTTCTAGGTTGGGCCTGTGTTTTTCCATTTTTGACCCCTTCCCCTCACTCAATCTCTGAGATTCCACTTTCCCCTGCTTCCTAACATCCCTCCCTACTTCCAAAAATTTCCCAAAGAATTTAGAAGCCCCTTATCCCCTTCATTTCGCTTCATTTCAACAAAATCGCTTGTTTCACACATCGGGACAAGTTTCACTCAAAATATGTTTCAGAGCAATCAAAGATAAATTTTGGAAACTGAGAGACAATTTTTTCCACAACATGCCAAAGAAGAAAAACCTCCCTCACTTTTTACAAAGGTGTCATGGTTTTAGAGAAATGTCAAAAATACTATCGCCTCGGGAGAATTGATGCACCTCTGAAGTGACCTTGGGAAAATCAAGTTCTCTCCTAGCTTGGTTGGAAAAATAACTTTTTTGATGAGTCAACGGATAAATAGACAAAAATATATTTCTAATGAACTATCATGATCTCAATTTGGAGATGAGGAAGGCATTCAGAAGTTGACTGCAACAGCACTCTGCCTTGAGGCAACCTCATTTAGCACATTTTGACCAGTATTGGGAGCTTTGATTTTTGAAAAGGAAAATAAACTCCAAATTGAAACATTATAGTTGGGTTGGAAATTATACTCAAATACCTTTCCAACGCACTATCCTGCACCTGATTTCAACACCGGGAATGCCTCCAAAAATCTCCTGCAAAAAGGCGCTACGCCAGGCTCTATGCGCCATGTGCCTCAAGCCCAGTGCACCACGCGCCTCCCTGTGCGCCGGGCGCCACGCGTGACCCATAAGATTGGGAGGTCCAAATAAAAAATGGCTTGCATTTTTCATGGAGAATCATGAATTTTGGTACTTGGACAAGAAGTTTTGGTGAGTTATGGGTCCCCAAAAGGTCAAAAAACATGCAAACAATGACCTCACTACCCCTATTTTGACACACAGGAAGCAGTCTTAGGAGAATGCACTTTTGGAGGGGCAAATGGACACCAAATTGGAAAATTCCACTTGGGTTGGAAAGTAGAAATCCAGGGATTTCCAACGCGCTATCATGATCTCACTGTGGATGCCGGTAAGTGCCCCAAAATTAGGCTGAAAGGCGCGCGACACATAGAGCTCAGGGGCGCGGCGCATAGAGATTTTTGGTCAAATTTTCACCTTCCAGCTCAGAATTTCGACCAGTTATGACTAGTTTCACCTCTTGATGTGATTTTTGATCTAGCTTGATGTAATTGATTAAAAATGATGTAATTTTGACACTTAGTTACTTGTTCTAGAAGATTCATTCACCAAAGAGTGAAAATTTAATGAATGAATTGGTTTCCTACCTTATAGAGGCAAGTTGTTTTGACTGCCTAGATTGTAGTGCGTTGTTTAGAGTTGGTTGAAACAACTCCTAGGATGATGAGCTCGACCCCTAGAGGCAAGGAAAGGGGTTAGGATGGTCTATGTGATGTAATTTCTCAATCATTTTCAGAGGTTGGAGAGGGTTGGACACTTAGGATTGCTTTGGCATACTATTGTACATATTTTCTCTGCATTTTTGGCTAAGGAAAGACCAGGGTTTTGCAGCACTGTT
>APFE030943205.1:2277-46518 GCA_000404065.3 Pinus taeda | reverse complement strand
TCCATCGATGGTTATGCTCTGCCTTTAAGTTTGTTTGATTTTCCATGTTTTCATCTGTTTAAGGAGAATCCTTGAAAGCTTCTTGCTCTCCCTAGCTCCTCACCTGTCTGATCTACCCACCTCACTTGCTTTAAAGCATCAAAATGATCACCTTCCTTGCCCCAATCAGATCTCTGCAGAAACTGTGCCTCATCCCCGAGCTCAAATTGCCTTTCCCATTATTTTCAACAAAACCCTAAAAACCCAAATCAAATCAAACCCCTGCACTTAATACCTAGCCTGAGATCAGTTGCAAATTTAGTCATCTCGAGCCTCATTGATTACCTTTTTCGAGATTGACTGGAGAGAGCCCTCTCCTATCCTCGTAGGGCTAGCTACAAGGCTGAGCGTGGTTTGATGTAGCCTTGACTTTTACCTTATTTCAGCCTAAGGTAGATTTGAGTGCTAACATAGTGGCAACTACACTGGGGAAGAACTGGTTTGCTTGTTAGTGTTATTTGATTTATAGCTACAGACGGAGTCTGAAGTCACGCCAGGTAGCCTTCGAACTGCACATTGCTCTGCGAGTGCATAGTAGATAAATGCTGCTTCAATCGATCTCCGGTCTAGCTTGTAAATTGTAACACTTAACTTATAAATTCCCCCAGTACGTGTATCAAGTTCAGATCTGATGGTTGATGGTGGACAACGATCAGACACTGGCAAGGCTGAAATCATTCACCTGGCGACTCTAAATCATTTTCGAGATCAGATCCAAAGACTCCACTGGAGGATGATCTCGACCAGCAAAAACATGAAAGGACAACATGGAAAGATCAGGTATTCAAGTTGGAATTTCATCCAAGACATTTTGTTTTTTGTCATAAATTATTTCTTCTCTTTTCCCAAGAATGTCAAGAAGGCTTTGCAAAGTACATTGTATTTGAGAAGAGATCCTCGGCCTGGAGTTGATTCTTTCCCTTTCAAGATTGTGAATACCAAAGATTTGCATACATTTGAGCTTGATAAAGACCTTTCTTCTAAATGTTGTGATGACCATCTTCAGATTGATGAACCTCAAGAGACCAAGGCTGATTCTATACCTGATGTACATACCCCTACACCTTGTAAAATTCCAGATCGGTATAAACCTCTTGTTTTACCTTTTGTTCTCCATGCTTTCACCAAAAACTATGATCTATACTTGCCGAGGTTCGATGGTGAAAGTAAGAATGTCAATGCTGAGCAACATGTGCCGAATTTTGAGTCTTTTCTAGATCTTTTTGAAGTTGATGCAGAAGATGTCAGTATAAGGCTTTTTGCTCTTTCTTTGCAAGGCAAAGTGAAGAGTTGATTCAAAATCCTCCCTGATGCGAGCATATCAGATTTTCGACAGTTCGTCTAAGCTTTTCTCTACAGGTGGATGATTGGGCAGAACCTTTTCCTTATTATAGAAGAGTATAATCAGCTGAAAAGACTACCAGGGGAGACAGTACAACAATTTTCTGCCAGATTTAACCAAGTTTATTATTCAATGCCAGTTGATAAGACCTTCTCCTAGATCTTCTCTCTTGCACTGCCCGAGTACCTTTGATCCAGAAATGGAGTTTCAGCTGAGAGAAAAGGATATTGCAACACTTCACAAAATGCAGAACAATGTAGTAAATGTAGAGGCTCATTTGCTGATCTTGAGGGCAAGGTTGAAGGAAGAAGAAAAGAAGAATATTTCAGAGCAGCTGACACTTTCAGAGGAAAATCTTGATCTTTTCATAAATGTAGTAGAAGAGATGGTGCGGAAAATGACTGCAAAAAATGAAAGTAACATTCAACAACAAGCGGCTGACCCAAAACATTTTGTTTCTGATCCCAGTTGTCATAGTGATTGTTTTATAGATCATTCTGAAGAAGAGAGAGTTGTTGATATGATGTGTATGTTTGATGATGAATTGCCTTAGTTTGATCAGTATGATGATGATTATGTTCTCCAAAAAGAAGCTAATCTTGCAGACGAATCAACAGCTAGTTTGTACGAGGAGGAAGTTCACTTTCAACAGCTCGAATACAATGATCAGCCATCACATATCAGCTATGACACTGATGAGGAAAGTGCATCAAAGTTTGAAGTAAGTGAAGGATCTTTGCCATTTTGTTTTGATTCGTTTCAATTCATCAGAGATAACTACCAGGCAATCAGAAATCAAATGTCAACAAGTCTTGATTTGAATCATCTTGAGAGCAATGAAAATTTTGTTCAAGACTTCTCATATTCAGATTTGTAACCCCCGAAAGCCATTGATTGTCAAGTTGCAGCTGAAGACTTGGAAGTGGACACACATGATTTAATGATTCAATGTGAATCTGTACCATTCTGTTTTGAATCATTTCAGTTTTTGAAGGGTAGATTGCATAGTAAATCTTCAAATGAACAACCTATAACAAATCAGCAATCTCTCAGCGTTAATGTTGAGGATGAGATAGATAACAAAATTCTTGAGCAGCCTATAGCATCAAATTTTCAGCCACCAAATGAAATTGAAGGGCAGATTATAGATGAAGGTGTGGAAGATGAAATACATGATTTGATGATGCAGGAAGATTATATACCCTTTTGTTTCGAAGAATTTCAGTTTATAAGGCAGAATCTTCGTAAAATCTCTCAAGAAAAAAATGAGCAGCATGTAGGCAATCATGTAATCACATTGGAACCAATAGAAAATGGTTTGCAATAGTATTTTCAAGCTTTTCATGATCCAATAGCTGATGTTTTGGATGAGGTTTGTAGTCAACATCTTTCTCCATTGACTACATGTGAGCTTGAAACATGTGCTGATATGAATTTGATCCAGCAACCGGTTACTTTGTCATTTTTAGCAGTGGTCTTGTCACAAGGCTCAGATCAAAGTTTGCATTCATGGTATGAGGAAACGAGAAACAATCCATTAGATGAGCTAAGTTCCAGTGTGCTTGAATTTCAAGATCCTTATGCAGTGTTTTTGGAGGCAGATAGAGGATCCATATCATTCAATGGATCTGTTTCCAAGTTGTCATGGGAGTTGCCTTTCAGTAGTTCTCTCTTGTTGTTCATAAGTGAGCACTTGCGGAAAATTCGAACACTTTGTTGTTTTCCTACCCCTGCACATTCAATTCTAACTCATACTTCATGAGAGGAGCTAAGCTACCCTTTTGATTTGACATCTCATGAGGAGACAAGTGAATTAATGGGATTTGTTGGATATATATACTTTTCCATGGATAAAAATGCTTCCCACTTTTCCACACATAGCATTTTTGTGTAATGATCCATAATTTGACTATTTTCTAAAACATATGAAAAAATTCCATACCGAAAATGTGGGATATGGCTTGATGAATCCTGATAAACACCAATGTAAACCTGAAATCCATGGGGCTTGTGTCTAAGACCATAAGGCTAATGAAATTCTTTTGAGTCCCCAACCACAGTCAAATTTAGAATATTAAGAGAATCAATAAACCTTCAACCTTGCAAAAGGGCATACATCAATATTGTTGGAAAGGATTCCTAGAATCCATGCATAGTTGTGTTGTAAACACCTCGATTTTATCTTGGAAAAATATCGAAATCACGATTTTTTGCCAAGTTGATGTTTGTTAATTTCTACCAATATTTTGGTGGTATCTTAATTTTGCTGAATTTTACGATATTTTATCAAGCTTTACAACTTTTTGGTTTTTTGACCTATTGACGGTGTTGGACCTGCCAACATGTCAGGGGATCTTCCTGGTAAGAAGTCCCAATTAGACCTCAGACAGTGTGGTGTAGGAGTCACAACAGTGGGTCGTACGATATCACCTTGACCGCGGTTTCACACAGAGGCAAGTAAGATGTCCCTGTTGGTAGAAAGGGTGTGATCGCTGTAGTGAGTCAAGGAGGGTGCATGAATGGTTCTAACACACGAAAAGTGGGGTGAGTGTGCCCCTTGGAAACTTGTAATAGTACACATCTCGGAAGGGAACACATGAGTGAAGATGCATCACAAGATGGAAAGTAAGATAACAAGCAATCCAAAGTGATGGTTAAACCAATCAACACATTTCAGTAAGATTCGTACATACTTATACAAAATAGTCCATGCATTCATGCGTAAGCAAACAAATACATATATCATTTAGAGTAAACAAGATAGTTGGAATACAATATGAAATATGCATGAAACGTGTTGGCTTTGTTATATTAATAAGTGTAAGTTCAAGTCATATAATACATCCATGTCCAACCACTAGCTCCGATAGCAAAACGTTAAAGCCACATATGCCTGCTCCTCCAAAGAGATATACTAGCTCTACATAGTGGAGAAGCCAAGGCTCATTACAATATTGTCCAAGATTTCTCTAAGATACTCCTTTTGGAAGCTTGGCTAACCAAAAATCTATACAATGAGTTACAGGGGACTATATATAGTAAAGGTTCGGGTGGCCCTTGACATTCCCCTTTGTGATAGTTCATCTACCCTCATGACTCTTCATCTACTCTATGAATGTTACATCCAACTATCGACACTTGAACTTACACTTGAGAAGACATTACATACAATCTGCACATGTACCCATGTGAGAAAAAATAGGCTTTAGCAAGCCATGCAAGACATCACTATGACTTGAACAACTATTGGAAGACCATCTATTATAGACATTTTTGGGCACTACAACCCCAATCATGGATGTCCATAAACTGAGGGCTCCTAAGTCCCTAAAAGTGTTGCTTCACTACCTAAAGGAGCAAGGTCAGTTGATTACATCATCTCCCAGAAGTTCCCCACTAAAAACTACTTAGAAATGGTCAAAACTGGACCATACTAAATACCCAGTGCAGAGGGTGCGATGCATATCAACTTCCCAGTGTAAAGGGTGCGATGCATACTGAATGGCTCCTCTGTAGGGTGCGATGGTCAGGAATGGACAAATGGCAGGGACATTTTGCGAGGTGGAAGATCATAGAATCTTCCAGAAGCTTCCCCTCTGACACTTGCCTCTCTGTTTTCGACCAGGGATGAGTAAGAGGATCATCATTCTCCAAGTGGAATCAGGAACTATCAGAGAGAGGACACTAATCAAGACCCTAGAAGATGACTCACCCCCCTATAATCATCTATATATGGATCCCTCATCATAGATATCCAGAGGCTGGAATCTTGTATCTTGTAGAGAAATGTTGTTGGTTTTATGGTGTAACTTGATAGTGTTGGGTGATCTAAGCTTTACTTGAGGTGAAGAAGGGTTTTCTTACTGGAGGATGATGCTAGATCAGAACATAAGGTTGTAATCCTCTTGCTACTCTTGATCTTAATAAAGTTATTCAAGTTTTCCTACATATTCTTGTATGTTTGCTTATATATGCATTTGTATGGTTAACACATATCTGGTCCTGTGTTATTTATGAATATAGATCTATGTTGTTCAATAGTAGTATGTTTCTTTGATTTCACAGGTTCTCTTTGAAGCTGGGCAGACGAAGAAGAAGCGATAAAGGCCTATCAGGAAGGAGAGGAATCAAATAAGGGAACTAAGCGCAAGACTAGGGTTGGTGCCCTTTGTTCCACTCTTATCTATTTTCATAAAGGAAAGCGAAAGAAGGCTTTACTTTTTTGTTTCTAAGATAGATACTAGTCTTAGTGGGAATAACAGCTCCGAGTGGACACTATTCTCGGTAACAAAATGGCGACTCCACTGGGGAGCAACTAGATTGTTTGTTAGCCTATCTTTGTTTCTTTTACAAACTTATAGAGGGAGCCTGAAGCCAAGCCATCTAGCCTTCGAACTGCATTTGTTATACAAATGCAAAGTAGATCAATGCTGCTTCAGTCTATCTCCAGGTTTTGTTTATGAATTAAACAATCAATCTGCAAACACTCTAATTAGCCTAAGTGGTGGCTCTAGTAACCTCCTTAGATCAACCCCTGTGATTACATATACTGAACATCACTTACTCGACCTAAATCCCTGAACTGAATTACAAATTGTGAGTAAAAAATCATTTAAAGTCTCACACTGGTACCATCGCACCCTGCCTTCAAGGCAGTCTGTATGTATCGCACTTCCCGAGTGCAGTAGGTGCGTTGCATATTGAATTCACTGTGTGACAAGTGCAATGGCCACGGAAGGTTAACTTTACCTTCAGACTTTGGTTTTTCCTCACTATTTTCAGTCCTATTCAGGAATTTTATTGTCTATGGTTAGTGTATCTCTGTGAAAACCCCCTTCTCTTACATCATTCCGCCTCTATTGTGCAAAGAACTGTAAGTGTTTTTTTGTATTATCTGCCATTTTCAGTTCTCTTTTGCAAAGAAGTAGCATAGTCGAACTGTCGTTTCTAAATTCGAAAGTGTCATAGCTGTCATTTTCAGTTATAGAAAAGAATCCCATTGTTCTTGATAGTCGATTTTATAGTTACTATTGTATATGATTTGAATTAGTAGTTTTTAAAGTGTCGAAAAGCAATTTTCATTTCAAAATCGCAAAGTGTCTCTCTTACCTTCACTTCATTTTGAAAAGAAATTTGTTGAGTATTGTCGCTTTGAAGATAATTCAGATTTGCACCTAGATTTCTTCTCGTCATTCATACATTAAGAAGGTTGGAAACAAATACATGCATGTGCATTTGCATTTAGACTACTTGGTTTGATTTAGGACAGTGCACTTAGCGTGTGCTCTGTGCTCTTTGTTGAAAGATTCTTAACTTTCTTTCCTTAGTAGCTAGGATTTTCATTGCCAAAAGAAGATTAAACATTTCTTTATCATCTTAGACTGCATTTTAGGAATTGTATACACATCACATGGTGAACCTGAAAGGAAAATGTTTAAGCAAGATCAACTTAAAATAAATTTAATGAATCTAACAACGCTTTGGAACCTAATGCACAACATCTAGAGGTCTAGTCTAGAGACGTATTCCAGTGTCGTAAAACCCAGTAACTGTTGTTTTCATTGTTGTTTGGGTGATTCCTCCACTCTGAGATGGCAAGTTCCAGTACGGACTTGTGCTCCCATGTACCATCGAGTATATATTGGGAGACCACAATAGGCTGCATCCTTTATCCTTAGGAAGCCATGCCTGTTGCCTTATCGATCGCAATGCACTGAACACAACATTCGAGAAGATTGACTGTTGTACCATAAAAAGTATTCTGTAGTTTTGCGATTGGTTTCGTAATCCCCTCTGCCTAGATCTCCAGAGAAGTCTATTTTGCTCCTTTTCAGACTCCTTAAAAGAAAAGGTCCATCTGAGCACTTGTCACTTTAGGCTCACTAAAAATCGAAGGTGACTAGAGTCATCTTTTGTTTTTTCTCGACTCTTTAAAATTGAGAAAACAAGTTGTGTCAAAGCATCTAAAATTTATTTTAATCGGAATAACATCACAAATTCCCTCATTGGTCTTTAGGTTGAGAGAAATGGAGTCTACCAACCAAGGATTTCCCCTTGGAGAAAATCCTAGTCCCTTCTCCTCTTGGGGAGATGTTGGTGCATGCCATATGGCCACATTGTCACTTCCAAGGTTGACGATTGGTTTGCCCGTATGGCTCTTCTATACCTCTGTCATTCAGAATACTGTAATTCCTGAACAGTCAAGTCAACAACTAGATGATACTAGATTTTCCCACCAACCTTCTACTTCATCTGATTCTCCCTCTCCTCCTTCCTCTTCGCTTGATAAAGCTGGTAAAGCTAAAGATCAAGTCACTGAGAAGAAGAAGAAGCAGAAAGAGAAAAAGGAAAAGAAGAAAAAGGAACCAAAATTGAAAGGGGGAAACCAAGCATCATCTAGCGAAAATCCTCACACCACACCGTCTAAACCTAAATCTCCTTGTGTCATTGCAATGGAGACCACTATCACCGAGATTGTCCTTGCATCCCTTGGATCTTAAGGGACTGGTCTCCTCATTTGCACAATCCGGTGTCATCAACCTCTGATGATCATGTTGAATGCACACCATCAACCAGTGAAAGTGAAGTATCTGGATAGAAAAGGAATCCTAGATTTCCTTGTAAATTGTGTGAAGGCAATCACACCGTCCATCGTTGCCTCTTCCTTGACAAAGCTAAAAGAGTTTTGGATGACCATCTTCTTCACCGCTACGGCTCCCTCCTGGATATAAAGAACTCTTGCCAAGTCCACCACTGGTTGAAAATCCAGCTGGCCCGCCATTGTGGTCGGCCGAAGCGTCTATCATTGAAAATGAACCCTCTGAATCCATACCAGATGAAAGTCAAAAGGTCGAGGCGGCAGTTGACATGGTCTTGACTTCAAAATGTTCATCTTTGAATGATACCATCACTGAAGATAAAGAGAACGACACAGTTCAAATTCTTTTCATAAACATAGACTCCGATGAACTTGGGGGTATTCTACCCATTCCTTTATCGCAGGAAGAAATTTCATCAGAGTCATATCCGACCGTCTACTCGGTCCCACCACCAAGGAACCTAATCGTTTCCTTCTACTGGAATCTACTAGGAAGACCCCGTTTACCAGCTAGTGTACCATTCTGAATCATTGTACAGGCCTACAGAATGGTCATGGCTGCTACCATCATCGATGAAGGGGCTTCTATGAGTATCCTTTCCTCATCTGCTTGGAAAATGCTTGGTTCGCCATTGCTTTTGCCTCAAATGAGAAATCTGACAGGCTTTGACAAAGGAACCAGTCGACCATCAGGGATCCTTCCAAATGTGCCCATTACTTTGAGAAGGAAAATTGTTCACATGAACATGATGGTAGTTTAAGGACCCCTGGATTATAATCTACTCCTTGGATGAGACTATATTTATTGCATGGGAGCTGTCGTCTCCTCAGTCTTTAGAGTAATGTGTTTTCTGCATGAAGGAAGAATGGTCAAGCTCATAGATCAAATGTCATTCACCGGTTCACACATCGCAAATAGTCAAATGCCATCCCTAAATGGTCTTTTCACGCAAGGAATGTCTCACCAATCTCCAGTCCATCCACCTTATGAGCGCGAATGATTCAGGAGAATATGACTAATACCCAGGGGGCATGCACCCTGGTCTGTTTTGACAGGAAAACCTTGGGTATAGAGTAGGTTTTCGTGGAGGATATATGACTAGTCTAACACATCCGTCCTCACAGGAAAATGGGATTAGACTGGAATAAGATGCCTTCGTTAAAGTTATGTGAGTGAAGGTGTCTCTGCCACTCACCTTTTTCTATTTTGGTAGACATTGCCAAGAAAGCATTTTGTTTTCTACGCGAATGGAACTTTCATGGGAACCTGGTAATTTTTCGCTATACCTGGGGGCATGCAAACCTTTCCACATGTAAGCAAAGAGCGACCATTTATTTTTTAAAATTTGTAGGACCTCTAACCCTTTAAACCCATAAGGTTGGTCGTTTCCTAGCCTGCATAAAGAAAGGATCCAGGGCAAAGCTTACAAAAGGTGCAAGCCCCATAAAAAATGGCATCTTGAATGAGACATCCTTATTATACGACTGGTGAGTAGTGTTACTGCAGGGTTCAAGCTCATTTAAAAATAAACCTGCCACAAGCAGTTTTAGGGCATAGTTCAAGATCATTAAAAAATAAACATAAGCCATGAGCAAATGTTTCCCCCAGAGTTTAAGCTCATTAAAAAATGAACCGGTAAATAACCATTGTGAATGCCTTATCGCCAGCTTTTGAGCCTTGGTCGTGTTCTCATCATCACCTCCACTCTATTTTAGCTGATCATTCACCTCCATTTGATTTTTTACCCTTTCGAGGAACATCTATGAAGAGTGATTCTATTAGCCATCCTTGTGACACTTCCATGATTGGAAAATTCCAAACCTTACCTGGAATCAGCTGCTACATGAAATAATCACTCATTCCTTGAAAAATGAGTCTCCTTTAAGCTCTTTTCAACTGACTCGTAAAATATGAAAATATTGCCGAACGATTAGCCTCTCTAGCTCATTAAAGTCATCGGAAGTGCTATCCCTCCTCTAGATTTTAATCTTTTTGGACCTGAGGGATTATTACACAAAAAGATTGAGCACTTGTCTTGTTCGGCTCGTTAAAACTATAAAAAATTCATCCCTTTCATACTATTTTATGCTTTTTCAGACTTAAGGGATTATATGACGAAAAATAATCTTTGGAGTCTCCTTTCCATCCCTTTCAGACTCTCTAAAATTGAAAAGTACCGAGTTATCTTTATCGTTAAACTCATTAAAACCGAATAGCGACAAACTCGTCCAAATGTATGAGAACGAGTTTCATTGTCACTAGGCTCGCTAAAATATAGCGACAGGTTCGCCCAAAGGGAAGATTATAGAACAAGCATATGTTATCCTCCTCAATCTTGACAAAAATAAAGAGGTACTGGTCAGCAATGATTGGGGAAAATTGGGAAGAAAACTTGAAAAACTTTATTGGTAGGAAGTCACTCTTGAACATGACACTTTCCTTCCACATCCAAGCCAGGTTGGGTTGTTTCGTTCACTGGTCACATCACCATTGGTCTGTCACACCATCCATCTCTGGGGTTAATGCTACCAATCCATCATCAATGCCGCTGATATGTTCAAGAGAAGTCATTCAGAAAATACGCCTGTGTCTCACCCACTGCAATACATTCATGCTCCATTCTTTTCATGACCGCCACCCTAAACCCTATATCGTTAGATTGTTTTCTCCTCCAAAATCACTTGCTTCATTCCATGTCGTAGATGTGGGATTCATTAAGGCCCTCCTACGACGGGTCACTTCTTGTCGACATCATCTCATTATCCAAGAAGTCGACCTAGGAGCAACCCTTTCAGTACTTTGAAGCTTGTATGCCTCAATGGCAAGTTTCTCACTTTCGGTGACAGGTTTACATGAATGGCCTTCGACTGAGAAATTTTACGTGGTGTTTGATGCCAAGTCCTTTTTCACACCACACGAATTGTAATGTAGTACCTTGAGGGTCATTGTCATTATTGTTGATTCCTCTCGTGCCTGTTAACAGCTTACGTCATTGGTTGGTAATCAGGGGATGTCTTTCCATGTTCGACTCCAGAACATTTTTCACATGGATCGACTTGTACTTCGAGTGAAGATTGAACGCGTTTTGAAGACCCTAGATCTAGTTTCATCCATCCGGGCTGCGATATATTCAGGAATATAAAAACATAAAATGTACATCATTGATGAACAAATGATCACCCAAATCAAAGGATGATGAGTCTGAATCATCAGTCTGCCACACAGACGATTGTCTGTCCTATGTACATAAAAATGAATTTATAAAGTTGAGCATGGGAATTCCCGCCTCAGCTAGATCATGAAAAAAATGTTGTCAAGATAATGTATTGTATTGTATCTTATTACAGGTCACCTCCCAACTCGAAAAAACTTTAGATCCTCATGATAAAGCATTTCACCCGACATCAAAAGATTAACGACCTCATGCTTTAGGGGGAAACTGTTATAGACATTTTTGGGCACTACAACCCCAATCATGAATGTCCATAAACTAAGGGCTCCTAAGTCCCTAAAAGTGTTGGTTCACTGCCTAAAGGAACAAGGTCAGCTGATTACATCATCTCCCAGAAGTTCTCCACTAAAAACTGCTCAGAAATGGTCAAAACTGGACCATACTGAATACCCAGTGCAGAGGGTGCGATGCATATCACCTTCCTAGTGTAAAGGGTGCGATGCATACTGAATGGATCCTCTGTAGGGTGTGATGGTCAGGAATGGACAAATGGCAGGGACATTTTGCGAGGTGGAAGACCATAGAATCTTCCAAAAGCTTCCCCTCTGACACTTGCCACTCTGTTTTTGACCAGGGATGAGTCAGAGATCATCATTCTCCAAGTGGAATCATGAACTATCAGAGAGGACACTAATCAAGACCCCAGAAGATGACTCACCCCGCTACAATCATCTATATATGGATCGCTCATCATAGAGATCTAGAGGCTAGAATCTTGTATCTTGTAGAGAAGTGTTGTTGGTTTTCTGGTGTAACTTCATAGTGTTGGGTGATCTAATATTTACCTGAGGTGAAGAAGGGATTTATTGCTAGAGGATGATGCTGGGTCAGAACATATGGTTGTAATCCTCTTGCTACTCTTGATCTTAATAAAGCTATTCAAGTTTTCCTCCATATTCTTGTATGTTTTCTTATATATGCATTTGTATGGTTAACACATATCTGGTCCTGTGTTATTTATGAATATAGATCTCTGTTCATCGATAGTAGTATGTTGCTTTGATTCCACAGGTGCTCTTTGAAGCTGGGCAAATGAAGAAGAAGTGGCAAAGTCCTATTAGGAAGGAGAGGAATCAAACAAGGGAACTAAGCGCAAGACTAAGGTTGGTTCCCTTTGTTCCACTCTTATTTATTTTCATAAAGGAAAGCGAAAGTAGGCTTTACTTGTTTGTTTCTAAGATAGCTACTAGTCTTAGTGGGAATAACAGCTCCAAGTGGACACTATTCCCAATAACACCAGCTCTTTGACATCCTTATGGTGGTTGATAGTAGCGAACTGATGCCAAGCTCGGTAGTCCGTTATGGTGTCCATATACTCTAAGGTGGCATATTTTTGGAAATGAACTCTTGCCTCTATAGCATATAGGTACCTTGCTCGATCTCCTCTATCCAACTCATCTGATATCATGTGCATCATTGTCTTAAGTGCCGCCAAACCAACAACATACTTGTGCATGTTGTCTGCACTAATCAGCAAGTCTTGGCTGGTTGCTATGCGTATCAACTCATCAAAGTATGATTCAAGGTCCAGTCAAACCTGTTCCTTTGTCTTCACTTAGGTGAGTGTCACAATAGATGGGATCGCATGTTCGCACACAACAACATCCATACTCCTGAACACCCTTTCATGAGAAGCCTGTAGACTAATGATGAGTTGCTGGAGATCTTCATAGTTCCAGATTTGACTCTAGATGCATGCTTTCAGCTCAACTGCTCTGTGCTTCATCATCTTAGGCAAGTATAGCTTGGCTCCCTTGTATCTCATTGTCCATGTTTGCATGTAATCAATAACATCATGCATGTTCGATAATATACGTTCTCTCCTTTCAAATCACTGCTTCTAATCGTTGAGATGGACAATTGCCCTATGCATGGTACCAAAATTGGAATACAATGCCTGCATGACTATGTCAAGGGACAATACTTCATCCAATATTTCCTTCTTCAACTCTGCTGGGGTGGAGGTTGTAGCCAATTCTCCTCCTTGCTTTGCCATCTGTAATTCCTTAGCCATTCACTCATTCTCAGCTATCAGGAAGTGAACACTCGAGCTAGTGGCTTCGGCATATGCTCTGGTAGCATTGGCCAATGATATTGGATGTTTGTGCACGTCAAACATGATCACTCGTTCCTCAAACTGCGCAAGAGATGTGTGATCATCCAGAGTTGACACTCTATGAGATTTCACAACTCTATGTTGGGACTCATCGAATGAGATGTTGTGCATCTCCTCCTCTGGATTATCTCCAAGGATCTCAATGTCTCCTTGCTAACTTGGGACTTGCTCCACTTCTGGATCTGGTGAAGTTGGTGGATTGACCTCTTGGTGGTGATGCATGAGGTCAATGTCTTGCTCTAACTCTGGTTGCTTCATGTCTATATCCATCTACTCAAGTGCTTGTTCAATATCTTGAGAAAATTCTTGCTCGTATGATGGCTCACCCCATCTCCTTGTTGCCAGCTGTTTAGATGAGTCGACTACCTGTACGGACACAGTTTCATCTATCTATACATGTTGTGCCCCTTGTTATACCTGTTCCTACTGCACTTCCTTCTCATATCTGTGTAACTCATGTTCCTTCTAGAGTTTCTTCTTCAACTCATGCAACTCCTTCTATGTTTCCTCCATCTCCCTTTTTCTCTCTAACTTTGCACATTCCTCTTATTGCGTTGTTTCCTCTTCGCCTCTATTTCCAAAGCTATTTTATGCACAAGTGGGTCTCCTCAGAACTTGTAACTTTGTTTCTCCTCCATGCTATCGACAATCTTCCTATTTCCCTTGTCACACACTGGTATGTTTACCATTGTTTCTACTTCAACTGGTGCTCCCTTGGGTGCTGCTTCATGCTGCGTTGCTAACCATTCCATATCAAGGCTGACTGGTTCATTAGATCTAGAGATGCTGTGATAATGTCTCCATAGGTCTTCCTCCACCCAATGACATGCCCCGTGGATCGAAGTAAATTGTACTCTCATGCAGTGGTCTTTCACAATTCAATGTGGGTCATACAGATTGTAACTTTGGGTGTCGAATGGATATTTCTTCATCTCCTCCACTTCAACATCTGCATGCTTGAAATTTTGTATCTCATATAACACGTTCCATAACATAAGAGTGGGCAAAGGTGCCTTCTTCTTCCGGTGCATCCTAGTTGACAATCCTGTTGAGATGTGATATGATACTTCCTGCATGATGAGTTTGTGCAAGGAAAAATTTAGTAGAACATGTGGAGGCTTCTCCGCATTGTACATGAAGGTTCCGAACAGTGAGGCATACCAATCTGCTATATCAACTAGTGCCTCCATTATTGCCTGTGACATGGAGGGTGAATCTTGTTCAAATGTCATCTTGTACACTGGGGTGACAAAATGATTGGACAACTGTGTGATAACTCCTTTGAAGCTGAATTTGGACAACATCTTACAATAAGTGTTCACAGAGGTCTCCACCAATGTCCATGCCCACTTCAAGCCCAGTAACTCCTGACAGGCACAAATTTCATCCAAGATGTAAGAAGACATGTAGATTTATGCTTGCATACCTTTGGGTGGCTGTTGAGCTCTTGTTACCTTTTCCTTCAGCTAGTGAGCCAACATGTCAGACCAGTTGTATGCATTGCCTTCTCTAGCCAGTTGGTCCAACGCGATCACCCAACTTTGTGGGAAGGTTTTCATGCTCTCTTGGCCATACAAGAGACATGCAAAAATTTATAAGTATTGATACACCTTCTGTAGTATCTTCATCTTGTAGACCTGGTTGGGTGTCATCCTGAATTTGGCCAGTTCCTTGACCCAGTTCTTCAAGATATCTCTGGAGTTTGCATTGTTGCTGGGTATGTTGAAGGGTGTCTCCATGGTGATCACGGGCTTTGACATATGATACATATGTTCACAATCCTATGCCCTAAAGGTAGAAATCTCCATCCTGCTGACACTGCTCAACGTCATCGTCTTGGGATCGGTGTGCAAGATGAGCCAATATATCATGTCTGCACATGGGAGCACAGGATACTTGCATGCAATCTGGTACAAGCTGGACTTGTGGATGTTCACATAGACCTGGCGGTCTTCGAGATCTTCCCCAAATGGCCTACGAATGCATAATTGACCTCTTTCCATCTCACATTAATTTCCTTGTCTACAATAAGCTTGGTGTCTTCATAGATCAATAAATTTGTAGACACTCGCTCAATTGCTGCTCCAGTTTCACTTTCATCAGTGTTCTTTGATCCTGCTATCTTGGAAGTCATTGATCCTGAATTGTTGAGAGAAGGATGAACACCTGCTAGATCTATAGACATAGTGACATGCATGGCAAGAAATATGTTAGCTAAAACAAAAGAAAACTTGAGGAATGACACATAACATACCTGGGGATTGATTGGCAAGGATTGCATAATGTTTCCTGGCAGGCTAGGAGACTAGCTACCAGAACTGCGTAAAAGGTAGTCTAGGTTATCTTGAGGCTATCTAGCTACTAGAATTGCACAATACGTAATCCAGACTAGCCTGCTAGCTACTGGAATTGCGCAATGCGCAATTTCTATTGGCAATGGTTGTAGGCCTAGTGAATGCATTGCACAATTTTCTAGGCCAACAGTCACTGCCTCTTAGAATTGCACAATGCAAGACTGGAGGATAGTCACAGGGAAGAATTGTGCATTTTCTAAGGGGAATGTAGAGCCTTCCTTCTCAGGATTACACAATGATGTCTTAGTGAGGTAGAGTCTAGGCCAAGGTTTCCCAGACTCGTTGATAGGAAACTGAAAGAAAATGTGAAAGTGAATGCATTGGGATAATGAGTGTAAGCATGAGTGAGTGATCATGCAGGAAAATAGTGAATGAAAAATTTAGAAAATAAAACAACAGGCATGTGTGTGAAGCGAGTCATCGAATTGGCGACCGTTCGTGCATAACAGTGTCATGCGTGCGACAATAATGAGATGCCAACAAAAACTAAAACATTGCTAGTATAAGCTAATATGCATGCAAATGAAAACAAACATTTAGATAAATCAAGAAAATAACACTCACACAAGCCAAGACATAAAAAGTGACAAAAATGTTGCAAAAGACAAGTTAAGAGGACTTACCCATAAATAGTGGAGTTGGATGTGCTATGGGATGTTAGAGCTCCAAGATTGATGTGAATAAGTGAGATCCAAAGCATAGAATAAATAATTTTGAGGCTTATGATCCATGATGAGCCCCAGAATTGGGTAACTTATTGGGCTCATTTTTCCTAATTGTTCTTCATCAATCCACCATTTTTCATAGTTTATGCATGTTTTTTGAGTATATTTATGTTAGTTGAACGAATGAGGAAAGTCACTTGATCAAGAAGGCTAACACGTTGTTAATGCATAGTTTTGGACAAATTTTGGACCAAGGCCAAGCAATTATGAACAGATGATAGCCAAGCATGAAGGAACAAGGGTGAGGATTCATAGGAAGGGTGTCTCCTACATTAAAAGGCCCTTCCTCGAAATCTTCACCCTCAGCTCGGAGTTTAGCAGGCCACCGAAAAGGATTCCCAAGGGTAGCTGATTAGTCTTGTGAAAAGTGGTTGATCACTGGTAGTTTCATCAGTCGAGCCCCTTGACTTAAAAAGGTTTGTTGGAGACCCTCGTAGTGCATAAATAGGAAAGCTTCTAGCCTTCATAGGTTACTTTTTAGACTGTTGTTTTTTGCACTAGAGTGCTGTTATTTTCTCATCTCATTTTGTAGCTGCTTTTGTATAACTTTCTTATGACATGGTTATTTTTGAGTAATGGAAGGTAGATTTATTTGGCATCAGTTCTGAGTTCTTCTTAGGAGCCTGTAGGGTTGGACCCAATCCAAGTGCCAAGGCTTCCTTTGTGTACTGTTATTTGCTTTTCATGTCTTTGCAAAATAATTTATGTTAAGTACATTAGAATCTTTCTTGGTTACCTAGATCATAGTTGATGGTTAAAGGATTTTTCATGTTTTGATTGATTTGATAGGTTAATAAAAGGGAAGATCTTTAGAAAAAGGCTATCAAGCACCTCGGATCTCACCTCTCCCTCAGTGGGATCATGAGCTGGGACCAAGGTGACCTTGCTGCCACCAAAAACACTGTCTTTGCTTCACCATGCAATTATTAGTGTCAGATTCTTAGTTGCCGAAATTGATATCAGTTGTGGTTGCATTCTTAGGTTCATGATTGCTTAATTGCATAGTTACTTCACATGATTTTGTTGCAAATAGACTTCTGTTCATTTTCTTTGCTGTTATCTAGGTCAGATTAGGCTAAAGTAACTAGGTCCTTGATTTTCCAAGTCTTTGTTCGTTCAATTTGAAAAATAACTTGCAGAGCCATTTTCTGTCCTAGATGTACGAGGAAGCACCCTAAGAATGAGTGTCCATTGCACTCAGTAGAGGTATGTTTTGTTTGTGAGGAAGACCACCCCAGGACTGAAGCAACCACTAAACCTCTCTACTTCCTCAACCAAAGGAGGCCACATGGGCCCAGACCTTACCAGCAGGGGATGCAAGGGACATCCCAAGCTTATTATAGCCCCAACCAATCCACTCAAATACCTTCTTGGGCCCCCCCTACTCATCCTTCCTAGTTTGCACCTCCTCTGTGGTCTTATCCATCTCAATACCATACTCAACCTACTGCTCATTCATTTCAATCACATGTCCAGCCACAGCCTTAGTGGAATGCACCTTAGCAGGGGTGGAGGCCCCAATACAACTCTCTTCCCGCCATTTTGCCTCCACCACCTGCTCAACCACAGCCATTACCTCCTGCTCCTCCAAGACAACCCCAGATGCCTACCCAACCGAACTCGAACCCCAACAATAGAGAGGCCCAACAGGTATACACTGGGGAGACAACATGCCCTACCTATGCTGTGGAGATCCAGGAGATCAACCTGCGATCTAGGAAGGTCCTTCCAGACCGCAAACTTCCTCCCCTAGAGGATGAGGAAGAAAAATAGAAAAGTGAACCCAAAGCCATTCCACCCTTTCTTGAGTGACTAACAGTAACCACGCAACCAAACCCAGAGGAGATTGAACTTGTAGGAGAACTTAAGCAATTGTGTGTGAAAATACCACTTCTCCAGGCCATAAAATATGTACCAATATACAACAAATTGATCAAGGAGAAGTGTTTCAGGCACCCAGGCAGACGCAAGAGAGATGCCCCGACTATCAATGTCATACGACAACTATTCGATCTAATGTTGGGGCAAGTAATCTGTCCAAAATATTTGGATCCTGGGAGTCCTGTAGTTGATGTCCACATCAATGGCACCATAATCCCCCACACCTTGATCGATCTAGGGGTTGCTATTAATGTGATGACTTGGGACACTATGCTTAAACTCAAACTTCAAAGTTCCTTAAGGAAGACCTCGACAGTACTGCAGTTAGCAGACCTCTCCACCATGACTCCCGAAGGGATTTTGGAAGATGTCCTGGTCTCTGTTGACTCTTGGGAGTACCCTGCAGACTTCTTGGTCCTTTAGCCAAAGGTAAAACTCACTGGATATCCCCTCATTTTGGGAAGGCCTTAGTTAGCTACTATGGATGCTTACATCAGTTGTCGAGCTGGAAGCATGACCATCAAGAATGGGCCTATGCCCAAACAGCTAGTCCTTTATCCTCCTACCCAACCTCTGCTAGAACATGACTTACCACTCTGGTTGGAAGAGGGAGATGAGGATGAGGTCTACTCTGCACCTTTGTGCACAGTAGAAGCCACCAGGGGAGACCCTCAAACCAAGGATGACTTGATTGAGAATTTGATTCAAAACCCACCTCCTGGTGCACTGTCATTAGCGGAGTTGGTGGAAGATACCCAAGCTGGTTCTTTAATGGACCTCTGTGTGATTGATCCGACCTCTCCCAGAGTTAAGAGTGTGGAATTTTTCCTCGAAAGAACCTTAAATATTAGCTCTTCCCTATCTCCCTCCCAGGAGAAGGAGCTATGTAGCTTATTGAACAATCATTTGGATGCTTTCACTTGGAGCTATAAGGAGATGAAAGGAGTCCACCCTTCGGTCTGTACCCATCACATTTACATTAAGGAGGATTGTAAACTAGTCAGGCAGCCTTAGAGGAGAATGAATCCATCCCTTAAATACATCGTCAAAGAAGAATTGCAAAAATGTTTGGATGCAGGATTCATCTACCCCATCTCTGACAGTGAGTGGGTCTCACCTCTAATGCTTGTGCCCAAGAAAAATGGGAAGTGGAGAATCTGTGTAGATTACCGAGAACTTAACAAAGCCACCAAGAAGGACCATTTCCCTTTGCCTTTCATAGATCAAGTGTTGGATGGACTGGCAGGGAAGAAGTTCTTCTCATTCCTAGATGGGTTCAGTGGGTATAATCAAATCCAAATCAGCCCGTAGGGCCAAGATAAGACCACCTTCACTTTCCCATGGGGTACCTTTCCTACTGGGTCCTTCCCTTTGGGTTATGCAACACTCCTGCCACTTTCCAAAGAGCATTATCGAGTATATTTGCCGAACTAGTTCACGATTCAGTGGAAATCTATATGGATGACTTTACTCCTTATGGGTCCAACTACCAAGAAGCACTGACTAACCTAGGAAAAGTTTTAACCAAGTGTATTGAAATGAACTTGTCCCTTAGTCTCGAAAAATGTGAATTCCTGATGACTAAAGGGACTATGCTAGGTCATACCATTTCTCAGCAAGGATTATAGGTGGATCCTAACAAGACCACTATCATCCAAAAGGTTCCACCTCCTCAAAAGGTCAGAGATGTTTGGAGTTTTCTAGGCTTGGCTGGATATCATAGAAGATTCATTAAAGATTTAAGTAAGCTAGCCTCGCCATTGTTTAGCCTCTTAGGGAAAGATGTTGAGTTTAAATGGACTGAAGACTGTCCAGGGGCTCTGGATGAGTTGAAAGATAAGCTGGTGTCCACCCCAATCTTGAGAGGTCCAAACTGGGCCCTACCTTTCCACATCCACACTGATGCCTCGAACAAAACCATAGGGGTAGCCTTAGGAAAAGTTGAGGAGAAACTACCATATGCCATATACTTTGTTAGAAAAAACCTGTCCAAGGCAGAGATGAACTATATTGTAACCGAGAAAGAGTTACTGGCTGTAGTCCATTCCCTAAACAAGTTCAGACACTACATCACTGGTTATCAAACATTCGTACACACTGATCATGCTGCAATTAGATATTTAATGAATAAGCCTGATGTAAATGCTCGTATCAGTAGATGGTTACTTTAGTTGCAGCAATTTGATTTGACTATTGTCGACAAGCCAGGTAAGGAAAATGTTGTTGTTGACTTCCTGTCTAGATTGGATTTGCTTGCAGGTGAAGAAGGGATAGTGGATGACCATATGCCAGATGAACACTTGTTTGTTATCTCAGTACTCTCTCCATGGTTTGCTGATATAGCAAATTTCTTGGTCTCAGCATAGTTCCCTCCGCATCTATCCTCAAAGGAGAAGAGCAGAATCGTGAGGAAGAGTGCCCCATTCACTTGGATCGGGGGAAACCTATTTAAACTTGGCCTAGATCAGATCTTGAGGTGTTATGTTAGGGAGGAGGAAGTCTTTGACATCCTCCTAACCTGTCACGATGGGCCCTGTGGAGGCCACTTTGCAGCAAAAAGGACTACCTTCAAAATTCTATAGGGAAGCTACTATTGGCCTACTCTCCATCAAGATGTCAGAAGATGCATCAGCCAGTGTGACTGATGTCAGAGGATGGGGAAACCGACTCCAAGGGATGAAATGCCCCTCCAACCTCAAGTGACCTTTGAGCCATTTGAGAAGTGGGGCATGGATGTTTTGGGTCCTATCAATCCTCCTTCAAAGCAAAGGTCTTACATCATTGTGTGCACCGACTACATGACAAAGTGGGTAGAAACAAAGGCAATCAAGGCAGCGACATAAGAGAAAGTGGCTGAGTTTTTAAGGGAAAATATCTTCTATAAGTTTGGCTACCCAAGAGAGTTAGTCATTGATCAAGGAAGCCAGTTCACCTCTAACTTGATTGAAGACTTACTCGCTCATCACAAGATCAAGCACAGAACTTCCACCCCATATCATCCACAAGAAAATGGGCAGGTGGAAGTCACTAATAGAGCATTGGAAGAGATTTTGACTAAGGTGGTGAGCAACAACAGAAAGGATTGGGCAGATCACCTGGTTGAGGCCACCTGGGCCTACATCACTACTTGGAAAACTACAACAGGTTTCACACCTTATGAGCTGGTCTATGGGAAGAAAGCTTTGTTGTCCATAGAGTTTGATTACAATATATTGAGGGTGGCAGCTCAGCTGGACTTAGATCTCAGCCGTGCTCAACGTGAAAGATTACTGTAGCTGAATGGATTAGATGAACAGAGAATGTAGGCCCTCCTCCACTCAGAAGTAGTTCAAATTCAGAGGAAGATATGGCATGACCGACACCTTAATGAAAAGCAATTCCAGCCTAGAGATTGGGCACTATTGTATGACTCAAGATACAAGGATTTCAAAGGGAAGCTGAGGACAAGATGGTTAGGACCATATACGGTGGAGAAATGTAATGACAATGGTTTAGTCCTTATCAAGACCATTGATGAAGAAGCCATCCCCATGCTTGTCAATGGGCATCGATTGAAAGTCTACAAGAAACCCCTTTCGAGGTAGGAGTTCATTGAAACTTTAGACAAATCAGTGCTGGTAATGGAGCAGGGCCTTGCCTCTATTCCACCCACACCTTGATCATAAAAAAAAAAATAGGAATAAAAAGATCCTTGGGTGAAAACTTCTCTGAGGCGCCCAGGGCAGACAGTGAGGGTGAAAAACTCATGGAGGTGCCCTAGTTGTCTCTAGAAAAATAAAAAAGTGGAATAAAAAGATCCTTGGGTGAAAATCTCTTCGAGGCACCCAGGGCAGATAGCGAGGGTGAAAATCTCATGGAGGCACCCTAGCTGTCTCTCTCAAAAAAAAAAAAAGGAAAAAAAAAAACAGGCCTAATCTTTGTGAAAAAATTGCACGTTGCAAGGAATACATTGCAGGTAAGGAGGGCCACGCAAAATGAGGATAGGGGTCTATACCAGGCTCCAGGACATCCCTTCAGACACTCCCTCCATGTCCACTCACCTTTCCTAGGATTTGATCACATTCAGGTCGAGATTCCACCTTCTGTACGAAGTTCTGGGCATTCTACAGGAAGTTCTGTATTTCTATAGGAAACATCTTGTAGAACCTTCGGACGAGTGAAATTCAATTTTGAAAGGGAATCTGATGGTTGGGATCAATTTGTTAAGCCTGTAGCCACCCCTCTATTCAACCCATCACCATATGGCACCCTGTTCCATCTCTTGACACCTCTGTCACCCACTTGATTATGTGTTCTTGCACAGTCATACAAGAAACCCTGTTTTCCTCAGAATGACAGCAAAATTTTTTAAGTGACAAGTATAGCAACAAAGTCTCGCTCACTCTACCTGTCCAACCTCCATCTAGACTCTTCATCAACGCATTCGGTCCTCCTCCGCAATATGGCCCTGATCGTTTAGCCTGCATCCCAGGAGGAGAAGCAGCTACAGGACATCCTACAGGAATCCTGTAGCAGTTGATCCCTCTGGAACACATACTCTAGAGGTAGAGGCAGCCGAAACCAACATAGGGAAGATGCAAAAGGCTCCTCCCAGATGTGAGAACATCCTCGGCAGCCGAAATCAAACAAAACCTGTGCATGCAACATTTACAATCGAAGGATCGGGTTCCAAAACCGTGCATGCTGCATCAGCAAATGGAAGAATGAGTTCTAGCACTCGTGCACGAGGCAGCAGCAAGCAAGGTAGTGGTTCCAAGACCCAAAGTCTGCATAACATGTCCACGGCCACACAGGTAAGTGTCTAACCTCATTCGTCAATTACATAAACTATATTTCGAAAAACTACATGTCTGTGAAAATGGTTCGGATTGAACAAATTCAGTGGCCAATCAACTGGCCACCCTCAGCTAGTTACATAGCTTCGTGGGAGCTGAACAAGCTCAGTTATGTTCAAAATCCCCAACGATCCATGCAGCCGACATGTGTGGAGTTTCCAGTCGGGGAAAATCGGCGAGACTGGCAGTGGTGGCGGCGGTTAATGATAGAGGGGAGGTAATGGCAACCAAGGACACGCAGAGAAATGATGGCTGTGACATTGGATAATGGTTCGGTCTAGCCACCTCAACCCCTCTCCGCAAATTGCGCCATAGTTCAAAAATGTTTGGCTGAAGACTCGCACCACCTGCTATTCATTTGCACTTGCAACATCCTTGGCCGAAGTACTCATCCTCCGCTTCCACAATCTGTTAACCCGTCATCCTCCACCGATCTTTTAGTCTTGTTCAAATTCTCCCATATACCGAGATCGTTCATAGGCGTAGTGACATCCTACAGAAGCTGGCAAGAGTTCTACAGGAAGAAGTTCTACATGAAGTATGGCATAGCCTTCCAGAACAGAGAAGCTTGGACTTTTCTTCGTCAAATTTGGAGTTCCGAGAGAGGTAGGCTCGAAAACACTCTTCCATGCATGGTATATTTCGAAAGGTGGTGAGTTGAAATGTCTGGAGTAGGAGAATTAGAGACAAGTCTGCCTGTGAGTCAAAAATAGCAGTTTGCCTATCTGTCGCATGAAATTTCTCAATCAATTCTACGTCAACATTCTCCTCCAAGGTTCCTGTTAAAAAAATTTTCCTGTAGAAAAGATAAAGCACTGTGAGGGCTAACCTGTGTG
This sequence comes from Pinus taeda, assembly GCA_000404065.3. NCBI lineage: Eukaryota > Viridiplantae > Streptophyta > Pinopsida > Pinales > Pinaceae > Pinus > Pinus taeda. Next base: position 22,559 of record APFE030943205.1, on the reverse strand, counting down.
TGAAGAATTTTAATTTACATGGTTGTATGTATGCTGGGGATGAAAATTGAGCTCGGTTCCCTGTCTGTGGAAACCTAATTCTTCCTTCTATACATAGAAAACCGAGTTTTGGGTAGCAAAAGCATTAGAACTAGGGAATTGGTGCAGATTAAAATCTAAACACCCGAGAGATCCTTTCTTGAAGTTCAAAGGAGGAAACCATAAAACAACAACCCCTTTCTGCTCAGAGCATTAAAACAGAGCACTCTCACCATGCCAGGGGGGTTTATCACGAAGGAACCCTCAGATTCCAGTAAATTGCATGAACATCCCGAGGTGGTGAACCTCTTCACCCGTGCCAACTGGATGACCTTTTGTGACAAAATTCAGGGTCATGACGATGAGATAACGGAGGAATTCTTAATATCCCTGCAACCTAAATCAAAGACACAAGCCACAGTGAATTTCAGAGGGTTGACCCTAAATCTTACCCCTAAACTCATTAGTCGAGTTACTGGTCTGCCAGTAGGGATACCCTGGAGCAAAGAGGAGAGGGCATTGGGCCAAAAAGCCAAGAAAGAATTCTTCCTACCAGGGGAACGTTTTGCAGAAGACAAGAATGGGGTCCTGAGAGCTAGCTTACATCCTCTTTGGAGTGAAGCCAATCTCCAAATCATGAAATACATTACCTGTGAGGGGCGGTTCAATATTTTTTACGGCTATCATTTTTGGTTGCTGAGTGAACTAAGACATGGGTTGGATTTACCTCCAGAGCAAAAGTTGAGCATCCCCTATTTTCTTCTACAATCATTAATTGAATGTGGCACAAAATTGAAAGAAGGGACACCATATCAGTTAGCCCATCATGGGCTCATCAAGCTTTTAGTGGAAGATGCCCTCCACACCTACACTATCCCCCTCTCCTAGGAGATTTTCCGCAACATGTCCAGAGATGACGATATTTGAATTTTGGCCGAGGAACTTACCTCATCTAGTAGTGAAGAAAGGGAACACACTGAGGCAGGAGAGAAATCCAGTGGTAAAGAAACATAGGACAGACCACCACAGAAAGAATAGAAAGAGAAATGAGGAAAAGGCCAAGTTGCTGAGCCTAAAACTGTGGGAGGACCAATGGCACAAACACCCAGGGAGAAACAACTACAGAGTAGAGTAGAGAGGACTGAAAAAGTCCAAACAAAAGAGCGCACAACCAAGGCAACCAAACTAGAATCAAAAGCAAAGACACATCCAACCAAACAAACTGAAACAGTTTCTACAAGAAGCATGAAAACAGTTTCTACAGGAAGCATGAAACTAGTTAAAACAGTTTCTACAGGAAGCATGGAAACATAGCAGCAAAAAGAGAAATCACCTGCAATTTTAGTGAGGGAGGCAGCAGCTATACTGGCTACCTTAAGCACATCCCCAAAGCAAAAAGGGAAGCGAAAAAGGGAGCCTCCCATGTATTTTAAGGCAAGAAGGACCACGCAGATAAAAACTGGCAGACCCGAGCCACAATCGAAAGAGCCAATTACGATTAAGGAAACCAAAACTAAACAAAAGGAAAGGTCTCCTCCAAAGGAATCCATCACCTATGAACGGGGAAGCCCGAAAACATCCACCTGGAGAGAAAGGATTAAAATGATGGACACAAAGACTTCTCTACAGGATGCTGAGACAATTCTACAGGAAACGTTGGCTAGACTAAAGGAGATCGAGGAATTGGAAGAAAAGGCAACTAAATCATCACAGGAGGAAGAGAAGATAGATAACATTGTGGAGCCAAGCCCCCAACCCAGCTTAGGCTCCTACTATAATCTGTTAGAGGCCAGAAAGATAATTCCCCAAAAATTCACAGTGCCACTTTTCTTTTCACTAGAAGAAAAGAGAGTGAGGACCCACACTTGGATGAAAATCGCCAAGTCCAAGGGTGTGGCGGATATAGGTCCCTTGGAAGAACAAATCAAAGAGGAAAGAAATGAATTTTCTATGGTACGACATGTGGAAAGCAGCCAGCGGGCCAAGCTACTGGAAGAAAATGAGCTGCTTAAACATCAACTACAGTTACAGGGACACTTTAAAGAAGACAGGCCCCACACCTTGGGAGAACAACAACAACAGGAGGAGCCCACAATAGACAAAGCAACCCCTGATGAACCGTATAGAAGAGATGGGTTGTAGGCTGAAATTGAGGCACTAACTAGACAGTTACAGGAAAAGGAATTGCAAGTAGCACAGGAGATACAGTCTCTACGGCAACAGGTGTAAGAAAAGGAAGCCCAACTGGCCTACATGGCCAGCTGGGCAGTGGAGGAAATATAGTGTAGGCAACCCGCCAAATCATATGCCTTATACCTTAAGGAGCAATGGTTACAATTCTAGATCAACACCTTGGCCCAAAGGGGCACCACTCCATTCCAAAACTGTCATCAATTCATGGCTTTATGTGACAGTAGCTCGTCAGAGGACAAGGCCAAATTATCAGAGTTCTACTTACACAACTTGGCCCTTCCCAACATGAATTTGTGGGATCCCAACGCTGTGGTAGGAAATGTGCAACTTATGGCCATGGCCTCTTGGCTAAATCATGAAGAAAAGAGAGCAGTAGAAGTCCAAAATGTTATGGACAGGGAACTAAAGGAACCACTAATGATCAGAGCAGAGCTGAAGGATCTCTCAGCACTAATATACGCCCACCAACACTTGGCAAATAACTCTCAGGCCCTACCAGATTACATTGACTGACAAGCTCAAGCCATAACCCATTTTGAGGACATGGAGAGGTTGTTGGGGGATAACTGTGTTCATTCTTGCACCCGGAGGTGGAACACACTGTCCCACAACCTAAAAAATAGAGAATATTACTCCCCAACAAGGATGAGGGAGGCCTTGGCAAGAGTAGCCCTATACAAATAGTCCATGCAGAATCTTCAGGCCAACTGGATCGGCCTCAAGTTCAGTACTCCCTTGCTTTTGGCGCTGCTGGAGGGAGTCAAAGAAGAGGAGGAACACAAACAGTGGGAAGAAGTGGAAAGAAAAACAAGATTTCATGACCGTGAAGAAGATATCACCTCGGAGGCCTGGGATGTGAGAGAGGCAGTTAAGGCAATCAAGGATGACAAGCTGGATTAGTTGCTCAGAGGATGAGCAACCCATTTAGCAGGGGAGTGATGATGAGCCCCGAAATTGGGTAACTTATTGGGCTCATTTTGCCTAATTGTTCTTCGTCAATCCACCATTTTTCATAGTTTATGCATGTTTTTTTATTATATTTATGTTAGTTGAACAAATGAGGAAAGTCACTTGACCAAGAAGGCTAACACGTTGTTAATGCAGATTTTTGGACAAATTTTGGACCAAGGTCAAGCAATTATGAGCCAGATGACAGTCGAGCGTGAAGGAACAAGGGTGAGGATTCGTAGGAAGGGTGTCTCCTGCATTAAAAGGCCCTTCCTCAAAATCTCCACCCTCAGCTCGGAGTTTAGCAGGCCACCAAAAAGGATTCCCAAGGGAAGTTGAGCAGTCTTATGAAAAGTAGCTGATCACTGGCAGTTTGAGCAATTGAGCCCCTTGAGTTAAGGAGGGCTTTTGGAGACCCTCGTAGTGCATAAATAAGAAGGCTTCCAGCCTTCGTAGGTTACTTTTTGGACTATTTTTTTTTGCACTAGAGTGCTGTTATTTTCTCATCTCATTTTGCAGCTGCTGTTATATAACTTTCTTGTGACATGGTTATTTTTGAGTAATGTGTTAGCGCTCAAATCTACCTTAGGCTGAAATAAGGTAAAACTCGAGGCTACATCAAACCACGCTCAGCCTCGTAGCTAGCCCTACGAGGACAGGAGAGGGCTCTCTCTGGGTCAATCTCGGCAAAAGATAATCAACGAGGTCGAGATGACTGAATTGATGACTAATTTTAGGCCAGGTATGAAGTACAAGGACTTTGCAATTGATTTTTTAAGGTTTTGTTGAATTCAAGGGAAAGGCAATTTTGGTTGCGGGGATGAGGCATAGCTTTTGCAGAGGTCTACTTGGGGCAAGATAGGCGATTGTTTTGATGCCTTTAAAGTGATTGAATGGATAGATCTGACTAGTGAGAGGTTAAGGAGAGCAAGAAACTTTCAAGGGTTCTCCTTAAACAGACGAAAACATGGAAAATTAAACAAATTTAAAGGCAGAGCATAGCAAATTTATGGATTCTACCTTAACACTTCATTTGTTCAATTGCAGAAGGTTAAAGAAGGAAAGAGGTACACATACATAACTCACAAGTACTAAAAGAAACACACCATCAATACATAAAGCCACATGAATCCCAAATAGTGCTGCAAAACCCTAGTCTTTCCTTTGCCAAAAATGCAGATAAGATATGTACAATAGAGTGTCAAGCTATTCCCAAGAGTCCAACCCTGAAAATGACTAAGAAAATACATAATATAGGAAATCCAACACATTCCCTTAACTCTAGGGGTCGAGCTCATCATCCTAGGAGCTGTTTCAACCAATTCTAAACAAAGCACTATATTCTAGGCAGTCAAAACAACTTGCCTCTATAAGCTAGGAAACCAATTCATTCATTAAATTTTTGCTATTTTATGAATGAATCATCTAGAATATGTAAATAAGTGTCAAATCAACATAAAGTTCCATTAATTACATCAAGAAGGGTGAAAAATCCCATCACAAGTCAAAACTGGTCAAACTGGCTTCATTTACTGAGATGAGGATGAAAACTGTGCCAAAAAACCCTGTGCGCCACAGGTTTGAGCCCTCTGCGCCGCGCACCATTCCACCTGCTTTTGGGGCACTTCCCAACATCCAAATTGAGCTCCAGTTGGCTTGTTGGAAAGCCCTAGATGTCTACTTTCTAACCCAAGTGGAATTTTCCAATTTGGTGTCCCTTTGACCCTCCAAAAGTGCATTATCCTAGAAGTACTTCCTGCTGGTGCAAAAAGTGGCAGAAAGGTGGTTTTCATGATGTTTTTGAGCCTTTTGGTCACCCAGAACTTGATGAAATTATTTGGCAATGGCTGAGCATGTGTATTTCATCATGAAAAATCCAAAACTACAAGCCATTTGTCATTTGGACCTCCCCATCTTATGGGTCGCGCGCTGCGCACTACGCGTAGAGCTAAAAAACCTGTTTTGCAAGCCAAAAATTTCAAAATGACAAAATTTTCTCTGAATTTTCCCAAATTCGGATTGAAGACCCTCCATCATGTATCATTATCAACTAACGAAGCCTCAGCCAAAACGCGAAGTGGATCAGGCCTTTTCCATTGTTTTAGCGCTTTGCTCAAACGCCTCTTAAGGATCTTCATTTTCGCTTTGCAAACATGCATGCGAGCCCAATAGTGAGTTTTCAGATGACGAAGAATATCTTTGTTCCTGTTTTCCTTCACCAACAACTTCTCTAAATGAGTGTTTACCCGGATGAGCATTGATTCTCGATCAATAGGTGTCAAATCACCGGGTCTCCTTCGGGCCAATTCGCGGTCTTCCCGGATCTTCCACAGCTCATAAAGTTCATGCTCATTTTCCAATTGTTTGTTGCACTGCTCCAAGTAGTTGATCACCCATTTATCCATCTGCAATTTCTTTTGCAACGACTCATTCTCAGCCCTTTGCTCTCGGATGATCTCCTTGAGCTTCAAGTTAGGAGAGCTAGCATCAACATCAATGATACCCATGTCCTGACCTCCTGAAGGACCCTCATCAAACATGGGTCTCTTGCCCCTGTCCTGAATCTATACCTGTGCTGAAGATGGAGGTGAGACCCCTTCCACATGATGTGGATATAATACTCGCTGTGCTGATGATGTCAACGAGACCCCTTCCACCCCGGGTGGAGATAGTACTCATTGCGCAGATGCAAATAAGGCCCTGTGGCCTCTCTGATATGTCACATATACTGGAGCATCAACGTGCTCGGTCTCAGGAATGTCAAACTGCTATGAAGGCCCTCCCTCATCATGAACCATCTCTGGAGGAGGTTGCAGTGCGGAAAAGTAATCACGGGATATGAAATCCTCCCAAGTAATACCCTGTTGTGCCAACTGATTCATCACTATGATTTTGATCAATGCATAATGATATATGCTCATATGCTGATGTGCTAGGCTCTTCCTTTGCACTAAAGGCACCATCCTCTCTAGGAATCTGAAAGGAAAAGTTGCGCTCAAGTGTCTGATATACCCAGGCTTGATATATGGCTCATAGTAAAATCTGTCTAGCATCTGGCGTTTGCTCCATTCCTCCCCTACATTTGGTATCCTGGTGGCTTGAGCAATAGCCTTGGGTGACAAGGTAAAGTTCACTCCGGCAAGGTTTACATGACCATCCTGTAGATTAAGAACAAATAGACAGACTAGTTCCCGATGATGCTGAGTTTGTGACATCATCTCACAATATTGGAAACATGATTGGCGCTGAAAACAATCCATTGCAAGTGGGCAAGCTTGCAATTGAGCCAAAGAAGTAGGTTCATCCCTAACATGTTGTCCACTTTTGCCACCTTTGTGATACCTCCGTGGCACATTAGGCACATTTACTTCCGGTGTAGAATCACTATCATATTCCTGCTCATATACTGACTCGGTCTCCGACACGTTCTTTAGAAACAAGATAGCTGGAATATATATATGTTGATATACAACTGTGTGCAAAATTGATTGTAGAATTTTTCTTTTTCTCAAAATGCTGTGACCAAGGGGACACAAATGTACAAGGGAATTGTTAGGAAAGGGAAAACGTTAGGGAAATGGGGAAAATGGAAATAAAACAAGGAATTTAGAGAAGGGAAGGGACATGGAAATCTTGAAGTTTTAGGGTTTTGGGATGAGGTAGGGATTATGTGTTTGTAATAGAAGGGAGGGATTAGGATTTGAGGGAGGATAGTGTAGGGTTTATGAGGAAATTATTTGGGAAAATAATGGTGAATATAGGGGATGGGAAACAAAAGGAAATAGGAAAACATGGGAACCTTGGTTAATATTTATTTTTTAAAACCCTTCAGCAGTTTTGGCATTCAAATTCTTACAGCAATTTAATGGACAAAGGAGGGTTTTTCCACTTGGTTTTCTAGGGTAAACATATCATAATCCTTTACATAAACCATACAAAACCAAGAATGAGCCCTGGATATAAGCCTACCTATGAATTTATGCTTGAGAGGAGGCGTTTTAGTGTTTTCTTGGACAAAGTTTGGGCATAAACCCCAGTGCGCCGCGCGCCTCACCCAACGCGCTGCGCGCTCTTGATGCATTGCGCGCATGCAAATTATCACTGAGTTTGGTCCCCTGATGCGCCGCGCGCCCTGGAAATGGCCCAATTTGGTTACAAACTCACAAAATTGCTTTGGAACGATGCTCTTCACTCTTGGAATGTGGAATGGGTTGCAAATGAGGTGAAATATTTTCATATAGACTCCTTTTTTATTTTTGCTTGATCAATAACCCATTTTCTTATGTTTTGTCGTTGACACTTTTTCAAAATTAATAGACTCTGACCTTTTTGGTTTCCTCCTTAAAATTGGTTGAAATAATGATTTTCTCTGATAATTTTTTGCAGGGATAACTCTGATATGCTCTGGCAAAGGAGACCAAGGCTGCGCTTAGACGTTTCAAGGATTGAAGTTTTTTCAAAATTTTCACAAAAATGAGACGACGACTTATCTTCAAAACAGAGTTTTGAAGAGAAGTCATACTTTATCTGTACAATGATGAAAATCATTGAAGTGATTATCTATCAAAGACATCCCTCTGGCCTGCTAGTCTTCTAAGACTTTTCAAAACAAAATTGACTTAGCCCTAGAGCTAAGACCTAAAAATTTAAAACATGATTGTAAATGACCTTTGAAGCTTTATGACTAAACCTAAACCAGCAGTTCCATGCACGAGGGGAATGAATGACACAAACCATTCCATCAGAGTTATGGCATGCCTAACGAAATGCAACTAAACAAAACTGATGGGACACCTAATCATGAAATGCAAAAAGAACTTTGATCTCTGGCGGAGGGATAACTAGACCGACTCTAACATAATGGAAGGTAGATTTATTTGGCATCATTTCTAATTTCTTCTTAGGAGCCTGTAGCTCTTGGGGTTGGGCCCAACCCAAGTGCCAAGGCTTCCTTTTGTGTACTGTTATTTGCTTTTCATGTCTTTGCAAAATAATTTATGTTAAGTAGATTAGAATCTTGCTTGGTTACCTAGATCATAGTTGATGGTTAAAGGCTTTTTCATGTTCAGATTGATTTGATAGGTTAATAAAATGGAAGATCTTCAGAAAAAGGCTATCAAGCACCTCGGATCTCACCTCTCCCTCAGTGGGATCATGAGCTAGGACCAAGGTGACCTTGCTGCCACCAAAAACACTATCTTTGCTTCACCATGCAATTATTAGTGTTAGATTCTTAGTTGCTGAAATTGATATCAGTTTTGGTTGCATGCTTAGGTTCATGTTTGCTTAGTTGCATAGTTACTTCACATGATTTTGTTGCAAATAGACTTCTGTTCATTTTCTTTGCTGTTATCTAGGTCAAATTAGGCTAAAGTAACTAGGTCCTTGATTTTCGAAGTCTTTGTTCATTTAGTTTGAAAAATAAATTGCAGAGCACCTATAATACTTCTCTATCTGCTCGTACTCCATCAATCCCACCTGCTCCATCCTCCAACCCAGATTCTTGCCTTACAGTTGCCACATTTGCTAGCTTTTCCCTAAATTCCCATATTTTTGTGCAACATTGCTCTACCCCTCCTTGAACAAATCCAACCATCCTCACCTTTCCTTAGCTCCGTTCACCAAGTCCTGGACCTCCTCACACCCTTATCTCACCTCCATACCCACTCGTTCACCTTTCTTCCTCCATCAATCCTCCAAAATCCCCTTTATGAACATCCTGTAGAAAATTACAGAACATCTTGTAGAAAATTACATAACATCTTGTAGAAATTCCAGAACATCATGTAGAACCCCTGCAGACTTCCTGTAGAAGCTCACAAAAGCAGTTTCTTGATAGCCAAACTCTGTGAAACTCTTTGGAAGGGTGCTAGGGACCCCTTAGGCCCTCTTCGAACCTTCCGAACCTTTTGCAAGCATTTTCTCTAGCCAATCCACCTCTGCACAGCAAAAACAGTGAAAGCACATGCATGATAATCCTGACAACTTATTCAAAAATACAAAAAGATGTTTTCTTCAGATTCTTTAGATATAAGTAGCTTAGACACATGTATTTTACCTTCCTATAAGTCAATGGCATCTCATTCAGTAGTTTGCATCCTCTTTCTTGTATCAGTAGGGCTAGCTGGTAAAATTAGGGTTTGTTAGGGTTTGCATTTTCTTTCAGCTTTTCAGTTTCTTTCTGCAAGTATATTAACTTCCTTTGAGTTAGCGTCCATCCATCAGTTAAAACGTTTCTTCTCAGAGCTCATAGAAGTTGGCTTAAGCTCTTAGCGAAATTGTACTAGCTAACCAAGTGATAGCCGTGACAAGAGCTAGTACTTGTGCATACATCACCGTCGCTTCCAAGTTTGTTACAAACTACCAGGTCGATAAAAGTAAAGAAGGGAGTCCCAGGAGTTGCAGCATTATTGTTGCAATATTGGAGCCCACCAATGCGTATGCCACAAATTTAGGAAAAAGCGACACTTGGAGGAAACATTCTAAAACAATATTTGCATGTAACCTCTAGCTGCTAAAAATAACTCCCTAAAATGTAGGGATTCTTTTTGCATGTTGTTTTTTGCTATTTTGGGAAAAAGAAGCCCATGCATGCAAGTCAAGTTTTCTCAGTCCTGGGTGGAACTAGTCAACCCAATGGCACATGCAACAATGTGCTTGCCTGAGGGGAAAATTTTGCACATTTCTGAGAGGGAGCTGGGCTAGCTTCCTAGAAGGATTGCACAATTTTTGGGCTGAGAAACTGAATGCTACCCTGAATTGCATAATTTATGGGATGAGTTGTCCTACTGGGACAGATTGCACAGTTTTTCCAATGAAGGTTGACAAGTAGAATTGCGTAATTTTGTAGTTGAGCAGACTACCAAATAGGATTGCACAAATTTTGGAGGGAAGGTTGGTTCCCCTCTAGAATTGTGCAATTTCTTGAGGGATTTTCTCAGCCTACAGTTATACCAAGTCTGGAGAAGCAGCCTTTGAGGGGGATGCAACAAGCTATCATACACAGGTTGTCATGCTGCTAGAAAACCATTGAAGCTTGTGTATTTGACAAGGTAAGACATGCTACTGAGGATGGTTGGTAGGGAGGCTCCAAAACAAAGCTAAGGCTAAATTTTGGAGGGTCGTTATAGCTGCTACAAAATTACCCTTGCCTATTTTATCCCAATGTTGATATTTACAACACCATAGGGAAATACTATCTTACCTCCTAGAATAATGAGAAACCCATCAACCCTTGCCACTGCAGGGTTTCATTTCAAGGCACCATAAAAAGAAATGAAGGATTTTTGAGTTTGAATCCACTGATGAAATTTTTGTGGAGTTAGATGAAGCTTCCAACATGATTGTGGACATACTTACCTGGTTTGAGAAGAAGAACAAGAATATCTAAAATTAAATTGATCCAACAATTGAAGTTCTTACTTGTCTAGATCTTGATATGGAATGAATTTAATCCCTTTTGAATTAAGATGTTCAAATAATAATTATTTAGCTTTAATTTCCACCATCTATAGTTGACCCATCATCTGTTGGAAGATGGCACGATCTTTTGCCAACCAGATTTCCAATATACGAATTTAGACAGTGCAAACCAGACCCTTTCAAAAGAGGCTTGCAATGAAAGGACCTTATTTAATAACTACGTCAAGTCCAAAATAGTTGCTTTAGTGAATTTGACTACTTGAACTGATCTTAAGGCCATTTAACTCCACTAACCAAGCCCCCATAGTGAAATAGAAATCCAAAAATAGGCAATGAGAAGATTCTAAACTAAAAAGACAAAGAGCACATTAGGAGGGACCATCGATTCCTCTCCTTTTCATATTTTCTAAGGTTAATGTTGCCATAAGATAAGGTCCAATAGAAAATATTAATATTTGGTAACGAATATGAATGCCATATTTTTCTCCAAATCTAGGTTTTGTGGGGGAGTGAAGAGATAGAAAGTTATTAGGCATAGCTCTACTTAACATAATACTCAACTAAACCTCACCCTCTACAGTGTTATTAAGGGAAAAACCATTCTATTTATGTTCCATTGAGGCAACCAAATGGAACAAGTGTGAAGGTGGAGCTCCAAAGTGTCACCCTTTCAATAATCCTAAAACTTTGTCCCATGATGAAATGTCAAGGAGGGAATTTTATCCATGTTGTCCAATCATATATTTAAAGGAGTGAGATCCTAAGAGTCAAGCAGTTGGAGACCCATGATTTTATCCTTCCAAATATTGATAGTTTTACCATTTCCTAAAATCCAGGTAAATTGATCCATTTTTATTGGAATGGAAGATTTCAAAAGTCTCTAAATGGATGTCCATCCTCTCACTTGGAGAATATCATTGGAGACTGCTTTATTTCCCCTATGAAATAATTTTTGTGCAATTGTAAAACCTTTTTCCACCATTCATACTTCCCTAAAACTAGTCTTCATAGGAGTTTAGCACCCATTCATAGAATCCTTGATTCCAAGCCCACCATGAGATTTGGGTTCCTAGACAATAGACCAGTTAACCAACTGAAGTATTTGGATTTGGATTTCTCTCCTTACTAGATAAATCATCTTAATATTGAGGCAAAGTTTTCTTAATGATCACCTGAGAAAGAATTGCAGAAAATTGATAGATGTGCAACATCTAAATTGGAATTGTTGCTAGGGAGAGTTTTTCTCCTTGGGAAGATAATAATGTTTATGGAATAGTCTAGAGGGAAAGGATAACATTCTCATGTCATTCATGTTTCCTATTATGTGTCCAATCTTAATATCTTTTGGAAACATAGCTAAATATTGCTTGTTAACTCCACTAAGGAATAAAGCCTTTGTCGTATTGAATGTAATGTCCTACTACTTGTGGTGATAAAATCTAATTAAGGCAACAAATTCTCATATGGTAACTCCAAAATTGTTGGAATCAGGACCCATTAAAAATGGCTTGTGAGTTGTTGTCCCTTCCTAAACAATAAGACTGCATGGGGGCTTGATGTGAGGAGACAACAACTCAATTACATTTTCTAAAGAATGATATGTATGAGTTTGAGTTAATACAAATGATGCATGAACTAGAGGGCCAAATTATCTTTGTGAGGAGGAGATTCAATGATTTGAAGAAAATAAAATTACTGCACAATCCTGCTATTTTCACAAGAAAGATGGCGTTATTGAATAAGATGAAGTTGTAACATCTTCCTCTCCTTAATAATTTCAAGAATTTGACTTGGGGAAAATAATGAACGTAATGACGGGTCAAAAGCTTCTTATCATGAAAGACATACAATAATTTTAAATAAAATAAAATGTTTCCCAAACATGTTCTCATAAAGGCAGTGTTTCTTTATAAGATACTTTTGTAGATCCAAATAGTTACATGCCTAATGAGTACTTGGGGCCATGATGTTGCTACCATTACTGAGAATGAGGATGAATATTACCAAGAGTCAAGACTTCCCACCCTCATATTTTAATATTCTAGAAGCCTTTTACGAAAATGAGCATTACAAGAATACATGATTGAGCATAAAGACCAAGCTATCAAATCTCCTTTTGCAACACCACATATACCATATAAGCCTGACTTCAATTGCAAAAAACCTTACTCTTTCATGCTATTTACTTAAGACATAACAATGAATAGAGGAACATGTTGAATGTGTCAATGAGGGCCATATTCGTGGGGTCTTTGATGGTCATCTAAATGGTAATAAGAAAGAGAATGAAAATAGAGCTCTCTTCAAGACAAAGGGGGATTGGAAGAATCAAATGTCTTCATTTAGTGCAAAGGGGGGTCTAGATTTACAATATGCATTTTCACATTCCCTTAGAGTTAGCATTAAGCCAGTGGGTGGCATCCCTTCTTGTGAGATGATTATGGAATCATCTCAAGAACAACTAGATGAAGTCAATCAATATGAGAAGATGAAGAAGCCTCACATTTCATCAACCAAATATGCCTTGATAATAAACGCACATTGTTTATACCTAACCAATTTTTTTAATGTGGATGATAATCAAAACTAAAAGAATGATAGGTATGAATCAACCATAGGATGTAAAGGAGAAGAAGAGAAAGAGTGGCCATTATCAAACACAGGTAGCCAACATGTGTATGATTTTTATGCTAAGGGTGTGGTTGCTAATAAGATCATAAGTGTCTATCGGGCTGAAGAATATGGTCAACATTATTTCTCATGTGATGGAAAATAATGTTGAATTATGAGTAAATGATGTTGTTCATGATGCAATAGTTGACCCAAAATTGTTTTGGGAATCTCTTGGAAGTTGTAGATTGTGACTAAGGTTCTCATTAACCTTTCCCCAACTTTTGAAAAGGACGGTACTGATTTAATCTTGATGTCTTTGCTTTTTATGACACCAATACAGAGTAATATAAAAGGGGGAAGCTCAAATTACAGTTTGATTAATTGTTTATACTTAGTGCCAATATTCAAAGGGAATGAAGATTTTTTTATATTCACAATCCCATCCCAACATCAGATTTAGTGATTGGTTTCCATGAGGCTCTAGGTCAAGGAAACATTCACTCCACGAATGAGATACTTGAGGAGGATTCTCCTATTCTAGGAAAACAACATACTTATAGTGCATGCACTTGTAGGAATAAAGGGGAAGGAAAACATGTTTGCATACAAAAACGACAAAGGCATATTGGGGAAAGATATCTTCGCTTTTTATTTATGTTTTCCACCCACACCACTCTCGTGTTTCCATTGATCCTATTTGGTCATTTTTAGAGTCAATTTAAGTTAATGCCTTAAGTACTTTTGGATCTTTTGGGGTAGTTTTTATAAGTAGAATGTATGGATTTCCCACTCATTCTTCACTTTATCCCTTCATGTGCATGTTTCCCTAGCAATCAAATGCATGATTCAGTCCCATACATTAAAAAATTTGGCTCAACTCCATTGGCAATCTCATGTTTCCTAGTCGATCAACATGTATGTCAGTTAGGGTAGGTAGGCAAGTTTTCGTTTTGTATTCAGAGGACACTTTCTAGATTGAATTTTTCTTATATCTTTGAAACATAGTGTCTTTTCAATCAAGGAATGAGTTGCGACTTTCAAGGTGAGAAAGAAGAAAGATTAATTTTTGTGATGGATGACTATATATGACTCCATAGCAAGAGGACAAGGCACTAGTCTACTTATTCAAAGATCTATGGTTCTTATTCACCTCATATGGAGATGGTCCCTAATTTGGAGCCAAATGTTGCAAAAAAAAGTGCCCCCTACATAATTTGATCTTCAATGCCAATTTCTTAAACTGGTGGTGGGGCTTGATTATGGAAAATTGGCAAATATAGATGTAATGGAATTCCAAGAGAATAGAGGTGTTTGCATATGTTTATGGAGGTTGTGGAATAACAAAGAGCTCAAATAGTGTTGAAATGCTTCACATAAAAAGGGCTAAGGGGTTGACTCATGGATCCATTTAAATAATTGATATTTTGAGTTTGTTTTGTAGTCTTCAAGTGTTAGTAACTTGTGAACTGGGTTATGAATGGAACAATTGTTTTAACCCATTGAAGGCCTTCATAGGAGAAATTTGCAGTAAAAATTTCATGGCCCGAAGCAAAGAGTAAATTGGTAGAAAGAAAATCTTGCGGCTCTTTGGCTCAAACATGGATATCTATGGTTCAATCCATAGAACTCATAATTGTCAAAAGAAAATGCTTACTATTGCCACAAGAATGATATGTATTCAATTTCACATGCAACATGAAGTACAAATGAATAGGGAAATTCATTGTTCCAAGTCAATTAATCTAGATTTCCTTCAGGGTAATTAAAGTCCTCATTGATGTCAACACATGGTAAAATTTGCAGAGCCCGAGGAAAACCACAACTCCTAGAACAAGGCTCATAAGTGTTTTTCTTTCTTCCTTATGCACATAATGGATTTTATCGGTTCCAGGATAATTAAGAAAGGTTCCAAGGCATAAAACATATTGAATGGAATGCATAAATGTGGACTAAGGAGACACACAAGCTAGTTTTATTATAGCCACGACTTGGTGGTCCCTCCCACATCAAACTAAAGTTAATTTACCAAAATAAGAGCATACAAACCTTTTGAGATGCACACAAAAAAAATGGTGGGCCATGAGTGGACCATGTGGAGGAGATAGGAGCTCTCAAATTCTACAAAACCAAAAGAAGAGGACTTGTGGGTTGTTGTTTTGTGAGTGGTGAATGACACATATGCTGTCTTTTCCTTTCCATTTGTTTTCACAAGTTATATACAACCTCATATTTTTAGCATGTAACTTAGTTGGCAATATTGTGCCTAAGATTTTCCTAAAGGGTGAATACTAAGTTCCTAAGGTGTTCTTTTCTATGATGACATTTTATTTGCTTTATTTATATAGGTCATCTCGCCACATAGTGGCCATCATCGCCCAAGTGAAGAAAAATTGTCTAAGTTTCTTGTGTTTTTTGGGGAAAATGACATTAACATTAGTTATGTCAAGGTATATGTCATATAAATCCTTTATCATATACTTTAGTTTATATTCTAGTGTTCATCATCTTTCATGCCTTATCAGGTATCGAAGATGCGCCATATGAAAACTAGTTTTTCCCCAAGTTAAAGTCTATGAAATCGACTTAAATGTTGCTTGGTGGTTTGCCTTATTTCCTTACTTGTAACTCGCATAACTATATTATTTCACCATTTTGAAAAATATTGGTTTTTACACCATGCCCCTAGAATGTGATACTTGTTAACGGTATGTAGTGCACAAAATTTCATTGTAAAATATTTTTCTGAGATCTTAGGATGGTTAGGTTGTTGCAATTGTCATTTGATACTATCCTAGAGGCTTTTATTCTCTTCAGATTCTTCTATAATATAGATCTATAGGGTTTATCAAAAATTTTTATTATGGGGTATAAAAGTACATGAGACACAAGTGAAAGCTTCTCCTTTCTTGACTTGTTATAAGCTGACTTTTATCAGTATTTTGAGGCTCAAAGATATTTTGAGAAACCAAATAAGAATAAGGCTATTAGCTTGAATTACCTTCCTATATTTGTGCCTTTGGAACAACAATTGTGTGGTTTTTTATCCAATTTATCGATTTAATGAGGTTGGTGATAATTTATATATAAAGACAAAACGAATATTTGGCAATGGAAATATATTGTTGTGGAAATAATTTCCCACACTCTGAACTTTTGCACTTCTAGGAGATACCTTACCCTGCCTTTTGTAGTCTCTTCTTTCCTTATTGTAAATTTTTTTTAATTAGATAAGGAAAGGAGCAGGTGTCTTAAATAATGACTAGTACCATTGATTATGAGGAGTGACCAATCCTTTATAATTTTGATGTACATTGTGCAGAAATATTCGTAAATATCTCTCCATTTATTGTAATAATTTTCTAAATATAAGTTATGTTTATAGTTTTGAAATGTCTAAGATTTTGAATGGACACAACATCTCTCCTTCTCGAGGCTTACTTATGCCACCCAACTAGGTGGCACTCTTTATTGGTCCTCAAAAATAAAATCTCTACTCATACCTTATAAAGTATAGTTAGTTGGCCTTGTAGTTCAATTTTTTGCTTACTTTTAATTAATATTGTTACAAAAATGCTTATCAAATTCTCTTGGTAAATTTGAGCTTGAGGTGGCGACTTCACTAGATTTCCATCTTTGGATTGTAGGAAAATATTAGGTGGCCAAAGTGGAGGATAAAGAAGTTGGGCTTGTAAGTGGTATTTACAACACCATTAAAATATCCTCAAAGGGATATCTTTTGGTCAAACTTACTAAGCATGTATGCTTACCATTGTTAGTTCTTGTAGCTAATGTAGAAGTTTTAAGGTGGTCCATTCAACTTATTTTTCCCGTTAATAAAATGTTTACTTCACAAGTACCAATTGTTTGTGTATCCTTTTTGACATTTTTTGTCTATCTTTAAAGGTCAAATATTGTCTGGATTAGAATCTTGTGCTTCCTTTCCACTTGGCATTGAGTTTTTATTTTTCAAATTGTGCAATGTGTTGTAGTTATTGACTCCTACTTGTCTAATAGTTTAATGTGTGATATTTCATCATACAAGAATATTGTTATTTGTTATTTGTATTGTCCATTGTGAGGTAGAGTTTGTCTTTACATTAAAATTTTGTTTTAAGTTTTAGGATGTTGTTATATCTAGTTTGATATTTAAGAGATGCAATATTATCTTCATCTACTTATTTATAGTGTGTGAATTTACTTACCACTATGTGGATAACACCTTCACCGAATGATATATTTAGTTTTGATAAGAGGTGAATACATTCCTAAAAAATGGTAATGAAGAGTGTCTGTGTTGCAGTTTGAAAATAAAGTAAAAGGAGTCAACATGTATTAAATGAAGATTGTTTATTCAACCTTTCAAGTCTCCATCACATGAGTCCAAAGTGCAAGGCCAATCTTTAAATATGTTAAACCTTTGTGAGCTTGTGAATATTACTAGAGCCACTACCATGGGTTAACTCCAATGAGATTTTTCCATTCAACTTCAAAAATATATGATATATTAACGTTGTTTTGCATGTCACAGTGAAAGAAAAAACTTTTTTCAGTAAAGTTTGTTGTATAATGTGGAAGTTTTTGGTCACTATAATTGTTTATTAATTAAAACAATCAAATGCTACATAAATTGCCAACCCAGGGAAGTCTGTTTATTTCAAGGCAATCACACACTATATATGCTCAATCTCAAAAGCAATCCAAATTTGTAGTAAAAGTTACACTAATCACACCTTGCTTTGAACAAACTGAAGCTCTACTTTGAATTACAGTAAAAGCAATCTTTCTATTGCAAAATTCAGGATTCAAAGGAAAACAATCATCAGAAGGATCCTATATTATATTAAGAAACAACAACCTGGGAAAAAGGAACCTTTCAGCAATCTGCAAAAGAAAAGACTAACTATGTTGTAACAGAGAATAGGACCCTATTTCCCAAAGTAGGAATCTTCAGCACTTGTATCTGACTATCACACTTTCATAAACTCATTCTACAAATAGAATTACCAACCGAAATGATCAACAATTACCTAAGAATGAATTGTATGAAAACGATGCAACAATCAGTTAAAACAGAGTTTCAGTAATAGATAGTAGAGTTCTAACAATGCGTAAACAAAACTTCAATAATGGATAACAGAGTTTTATCAATCGATAGCAGAGTTCTAACAAGGCATGAATGAAAACAATAATTAACACACTACATAAACTAATGGGTGAATCTTGCGAGGAAGGTGGGCCCTCTCCTTCTCACAAGATTCCCTAGGAATGAAAGGGAACTAAGAAGAAATGCTCAAAATGATCTTTTATTCATCTGTCCAATGTAACAAGTTACAATATCAAAAGTAAACACACTCCTTCTTTGTAATTCCCTTCTAGCTAAGCCTTATGTATTCTTTCGTAATCCCCCTAATGTTTATTTCACTTCTTATTTAAAGAGGAGAATCCCCTTAATACAATTAAGCGTATGATTACATGTGTACATACAGATCCTATTCTTAGTCTGATCTAATCTTCTATGCTGGAATAGGATATTTTGATATTTCGTAGTAAAATGTTGTTATAGTGGTTGTAATGGTGCTGGCTTTGAGGTACAGCTATTGCAGCCAGTGTAATACCTCCTTTAATTATCTTTTCTTGTTATTGTTTTATATGAAATATTGTTTCAGCGTCGCAAACCACGAACCTTTTTAGCATCACAAATTATGGACTGTTTCAGCATCACAAATCACGGACTGTTTTAGCGATGAGATTTGCGTACTGTTTAACTGTTTCAGCAACGTGGTCTTCAAGCAGCAATGATATATTAACTGTAGTCTTCAAATTGTTTTAGCAACTATATATTTCTGATTGATGGCTAAGCATGAAAGTAATGTAAAATTACATGTAAAACAAATTAAACATATAGCAAAGAGAAGAAACGTTATATACCTTTGGAAAAATAAATTAAGGTGATAATGTAGGCTTAAATATGAGTAGGAAAAGGATGTAATGATAGCAAAAAGTATGAGAAAAAAGGTACATTATAGGGCCCTAACATCCCCCCCAACTAAAAAGGTTGCATGTCCTCAAGCAACTTCAATTTGAATCAAAATCTGGATACTGACTCTTGGCATGCAAATTAATTAAGTAGTAGCTATAGAAAGTACTGTCTGTTGGGGGTCTGAATCATTGAACATATTGTAGCCTTTGCTAGACTACTGCTTCAACCTTATTGGGAAACCTATGATCAGCGTGATACTTCTCTATTCGGATCCACAAAATAGGAAAATGGAAATGATAACCTATCCAATTTTCAGTGCATTGCTGGACACATTTGATGTAACTGGGTGCCTGGAAGATTAATATCTCAAGATTGGTAGGACTAAAGGGATTGTGCTCCTACATTTCCTCAGAATATTGTTGCCAAAACATATCATTTGCTTTCAGGGCAGCAGTCTCTTTGGATTTAATAAACCGTTGACAATCCTGAACTATTGTTACCTGTAGTTGTCGCATATGTCGAATCATCCCTAATTTCTTCAAAAATTGATAATATTCTGCAACAAAGGTGGCAGCGTTCTATGGTTCTGGCCATATCCAGAGGAGACGGTTATCTTCATTATGCCTAGTAGCTAAAAAACATTCTACCACGTAATTTGGTTGGCAAGAAATGAGGCGAGTGCCCGAATCTGGATATCAACAACAATAGTATTAAGATTAAGCTATCTATCCTCGGGAATGGCTTCATTATGAAGATATAACTCACATAGTAGATGCTCATCACTAGTAGAGGCTTCTATAAAAGTTTGAACAAAATCTGTTGGTTTGACCACTACATAGGATCTTCCATCTTCGATTTCTTTCATCTGAAAGAATGAAAGTTATTCTGTAAGGAAAAGAGAGTAATTTAGGTATGGTTTCCTAGCAGCCAACAATTTTTGTACCAAATCGAACATCAGTGTAGGTTTTAACCCCGTATAGAAATTACCTGCATACGAATTCTAAATCATAGGAAAAATAAAAATGCGAGGGAATAACACATAAAACACATATACACAAAGATTTCCCACTGGATCTCAAAACCGAGACTACCAGCTTGATTTTTCATT
>APFE030943199.1:0-28688 GCA_000404065.3 Pinus taeda | reverse complement strand
CCTGTTGAGTGTCAGTTAAATGTGTGATCAAGGAAATGAAGTGGTGTTTCGATCAAATGAATGTGTTATTCGTGAGCTTGATACAAGAAAGGCCGTGATCAAAGGTACAAGAATTCCAAACAACTTATACATACTAAAAGGAGGAAAAAAACAATGCTATCTTAGCCAAACAGATGAAAAATTGTTGTGGCATAGAAGATTGGGACATGTAAGCTTTTCTCAAATAAGAAAATCATGCGAGCTCATGACAGCGTGTGGTCTTCCAGATATCAGAATCCTAGAAAATACCATATGCAAACCATTTCAAATCGGTAAGAAAACTAGAGTTCAATTCATTGAAAAGGAAAGGCCAACAAGTAAAACTCTTGAACTTATCCATACATATTTATGTGGACCAACAACAAAAAAGTCACCTCGTGGAGAAGATTAATTTATTTTGTTTATTGGTGATTTTTCTAGAATGTGTCAGATAGGCCTTCTAAAGCATAAAGATGAAGTATTTGAAAATTTTAAAGCCTTCAAAGGTTTGGTTGAAAATGAATTAGATCGAAAAATCAAATGTCTCAGATCTGATCAAGGGGGAGAATTCATATCGGATGAATTCTTTGACTTTTGTGAGCAACATGGAATAAAAAGGAAATTATCCACTGCAAGAACTCCTCAGCAAAATGGTGTAGTATAAAGGATAAATACAACAGATCAAAAAATGGCTCGAGCTATGCTAGATGAATCTGGAACTCCTGCAACCTTCTGGGTGAAGCTGCATTTGCTGTCATGACTATTCTCAACAAAGCAAATGTTTAGGTAAGTAGCACTCAAACCCCACATGAACTTTGGTATGGTAAGCCTCCTACTATAAAATAGTTTAAAGTTTTTGGAAGAATTTTTTTTATCAAAAGGACTGATGAAAAAAATGGTAAGTTTGATACCATAGTAGACAAAGGTATTATTCTTGGTTATTCTTCCAAAAGTAAAGGATACAAATGTCATAATAAAAGTATTCGAAATTTATTTGAAAGCATTGATGTTGTAGTTGATGAAGCATGCAGAAATCTAGAATAGATGAAATCAACAGAGGAATGTGACAATGAGGAATATGGGGATTACTTTCTTACATCAAATAAAATTGATATTTAAGAAGAAACCAATGAAGCACCAAAAGAAGATACAACAGATAGGGAAAAGGCTCCATCTAGGTATGTTCAGAAAAATCATCGAGAGTCTCAAATTATAGGAGAAAAAGGGTATGGAGTACAAAAAACAAGAAATCTTACATGAATGTCAAGTTATCTAGCATTAGTATCCTCCACAGAACCTTAGAATGTAAATGAAGCCTACAAATCTGAATGTTGGGTCAAGGCCATGGATGAAGAATTAGATGAAATTGAAAAGAACGATACTTGGGAGTTAGTTCCTAGACCTCATGATAAAAATATTATAGGAAAAGAATGGATATTTAAGAATAAGCTAAATGAAAATGGAGAATTTATTAGAAACAAGGCAAGATTTGTTTGCAAAGAGTATGCCCAACAAGAAGGTATAGATTTTGAAGAAACTTTTGCACCTGTTGCCAGACCTGAAACCATAAGGATGTTTCTTACTCTTTCTAGTTTTCAAAAATTCAAAATATATCAAATGGATGTAAAAACAACCTTTGTTAATTGAGATTTAGAGGAAGAAGTTCATATTGAACAACCAGAAGGATTCATTCTTGGAAATGATGCAAAACTTGTATGCAGACTCAAAAAGGCTCTCTATGGTCTAAAACAGGATCCAAGGGCTTGGTATTACTACCTTGACAAATATCTACAATAACAAGGCTTTACAAAAGGTTTTGCAGATAGCAATTTATACACAAAGATTGAAAATGACAATTTGTTAATTATTGTTGTTTATGTTGATGATATCACTTTTGGTAGCAATGAAGAATCCATGAGTCAGAATTTTGCTTCAGTAATGCAACAAGAATTTGAAATGTCCTTACTTGGTGAACTTTCTTATTTTCTTGGTCTATAAGTTCAGCAAACCAAAGACGCTACCTTTATCTCATAAACCAAATATCTCAAGAAGATCTTGAAAAAATATGGAATGGAAGATTCTAAACCAGTATGTACTGCAACGATATCAGGATGTAGTCTCAAGTCTAATGATGAATCACCAGCAGTAAACCAACCAACTTACAGATCTATGATAGGAAGTATGCTTTATCTAACAGGTACCAGACCTAACATCATGCATGCAATAGGAATTGTTGGAAGGTTCCAAGCAAATCTAAAGGAATTACATCTCCAGGCTGTCAAAATAAGTTTCAAATATCTTCAAGGAACTCAAGAATTTGGACTATGGTATCATAAAGATACAAACCTTACTCTTCATGAATATACAGATGTAGATTGGGCAGGAAGTGTTGATGATCAAAAGAGCACTAGTGATGGTGCGTTCTATATGGGTTCTCAGTTAGTATCTTGGTTTAACAAGAAACAAAGTTCGATTGCTTTATCTATGGTTGAAGCAAAATACGTGGTTGCTACATCTTGATACACACAACTACTTTGGATGATGCAAACTTTGCAAGACATTCAGATCACATATACTCCACCCATCTCCGTTCTATGTGATAATACAAGTGCCATCAATATTTCAAAAAATCCAGTCATTGACTCCAAGACCAAGCACATACCGATTAAGTACCATTTTTTACGAGAACAAGTGCTTGAACAAAAGGTCAAATTGGAGTATGTTCCCTCCAAAGAATAGGTTGTTGATATATTCACTAAACCACTACCCAGAGAAACATTTGAATATCTTAGACAAAAGCTGGGAGTAGTTGCTGCATCATCCTACTGTTAAATCCAGTTTTTCAGAGAAAGTTATTATACGCGAGTCTCATCAAGTATAGTTGCATATACATGTGGGTTTCTGTGGCTAAAGAAGCGTATACCATTTTTTGATAGGAAAAATAGTGGGTCAAACTCTGATATGGGCGCTCTGTCTGATGTTGATGATTACAGTCTGATGATATGTTTTTGTTCATTACTTTTTATCTAACTGACAAAGATGCCTTGATGAATGACTTGTTGAAAATGCACAAGTAGCACAAGTTCAGGGGGAGCACTAGCCTTCACTCACATTCTGCATTGTTGGCATTATGGTTGCTGAGTCTAGCTATGGCTTTAGATATTTATACCATTTGTTGCTTAAGTCATGTAAAAGTCTAGGGTGTGATATGATTTCTCATACATTTGAATGAGTCCTATTGGACAAGTGATGTAATTTGTATCCCCACTTTGCATGGGGCGGATGATGTAATATTTATTATATTTTTTTCATGTATAAACAATTGGTATATCCCCACTTGGTTGGGTGGATGATTCAAATTTTGTATATCCCCATTTGATTGGGAGATTGATGTATGTATGAGTCATTGGTGATAGGAAGGTCAGACTCACATAGTTGAGTTATAGAGTGATATCTCTATAAACTCAGCATGCACTCAAGGGGAGCATGAAAAACATAATGTATATCAGAGAAGGAAAGTTATTTGGTCTACCCTTTTCCCTTGATGTCAAAGGGGGAGAGTATTTTAGTGTTGCATGTTATCTCTAACAGTTTCTACATCTTGTAGTAATAAACGCCATCATGGTTGCCATCAAGTCCAAAGGGGGATATTGTTGGAATTATGATACAAGTGTTGTCCTTGATGGAAACTCACTCATAGGTCAATTCAATCTTGGTAAAAGGAAACTCAAAGTACAACATGTATATTCAAAGGTAACAAGACAATGGTACAAAATAATAGGAAGATGGAATTGAGGTCTACTGATTAGAATAAAGAAGGTAAAGGAAAAGGCTGATGCAAAGAAATTTAAGAAGTATGCAATGGTCCACTTAGTCAAAACAATGTATACATGCTGGTTCATGGAACAAAAAGAGCGTATATGCATAATGCATTCCCACAGGAATAAAAGCGTGTACATGTTGGAAAACTAAGACTTTGGTCAGAGCTATTCGCTCCGTGGTATTGACCCTAAGTATTTGGTCTGAGGTATTTGGTCTGTGGCATTGACCTTAGGTATTTGGTCCAAGGTATTAGTCCTAAGTGGTTTTGGTCAAAGGTATTGACAAAGGATATAAGCATATAAGAAAGAGAAGATCAAGGGCTAAGTATGGAAGTAATGAATATCTTATGAAGAGTTATGTGCAAGTGTATGGATTTCTAAGGAGTACTTCTATCTAAATTATATTTTATGCTGCAAGGGCTATGTTTGTAATTTGATTTGAAATACTTTGTGCACCTTGAATTCAATATTGGATAAGGATCATGAGACCTGAAATGACTTATGATTGAATGATATGACATTGGGCTAGATCTGATTATGTACAACTATTTTATTCTTTAAATATTGTCATTTGGGTTTGTCTAAAGTCTCGAGGTGCAACAAAGTTATGAGGTAAGTATTTGCAGATCTGTACACTGGTTTGTTTTGGTGAAGGTTCATGTACATGTTGGTTCATATCTTCCAAGTAGCGTATGCAAAATAAAAGCTTGATGTTCAAGGATGATTGATCTATCATATCAGTGCTACTGTTTTACTGCTGTTAGTCAATGAAGTCTTCTTAGATCCGAATGCAAAATTGAATGAATAAGGAGTTTGATATTTGATAGATTGATTATATAAGTGAGAAGAAGTGACCTCTATTGTTGTCTATGTAAATCTCTATAAGCTGACAGTAGATGTTCAGTATATTGCTAGTTGTTACAGACTTGATTCAAAACTTTATGTTTGTAGTGGCTTTGGAGGTATATGTAGGTTTGATTAAAGGAAGTAGCATATACACGCAGTTTGGGTTTAGCCAAGTAGCATATACAATCTGATGCATGGTTTCTAAGGTTACAACTGGTTTTGAATGATGATGTAGGTTTCTAGGTTCAACACAGTGTTCTGGTCTCAGTGATTTGATTGTTCAGATTAACGGAATGTTGTTTGATGCAGTTTAAGTTTAAAACTTGTTGATGGGTCCAGTATGAAAATTGGATGAAATGTGGCCTTCAGATTGTGGTGTTGTATTCTAGGAGTATACAGTCTAAAAATTCATGAAACGTGGTCCCTGGAGGAAGAAAGAAGTTCCTAGCCTTCTGTAGGTCAGTGCATATGTACTAGTAAACAAATTGACTAGTACAAGAGCTAGGGGTTGCAACTCCCTTCCAGTAGCAGTTGGAAAATGAGAGAAGGTTGTAGCCTTCTGCAGGTGGGTGCATACATACTGGTATGAGTCTACACTAGTACAAGATTGTAAATAGATTTTCTTATTATTAAAAGAAGACAAAGATGACAACAGCAAGTGGTTTTCACCCACATTAGGTTTCCACCTTAAATCTTGCTGTTCATGTGTGTTTCTTATGTGTGATGCTTTATTATATTTTTACTGCACTGTCTAATATGTTACTGATGCACTCGTTTAAGATCAACACATGATAAATTGTCTAAATCACAAGTTCTGTGGATATACGCTAGTTTCTCTAATCACAGTTGGGTGTACATGCTAGTTCACTTCACTGAAGTAGTGTATATAAATCTATTTGGGAAATAAAATTATTGATCTGATAATAGTGATTCAACACCCCTACCCCCCATCACAGTATTATTTCCAACCCCTGCCATACTCTATCAACCTTTTCTCATGACCCCTTGTCTCTTGATCCCCTTGACCACTCTCTTTCAAATTCCCCCATATTTTCATTTTGCTAATCCAAACAGTGATCAGGTGCATGGTGGTAATGTTGCATAGGTAGTGGAGTAGAAAGGTGAATTTTTTTTCAATATTTCTTCCCTTTTTGAAAGTCCCTCATGTCAATATGGTGCTCCTCCACTCTTGGCATATTTGGAACCTATTCCTCTCAGATAGACAATCAAATGAAGTCCAAACTATTAACGAGGAGAAAGCCTCATGAAACTATCATCTTGACGATCGTGATTCTATTGATATACATGGTGATTATTGCCTAGGTAATCGATTCATATTTTGGTTTCTCAAGAAGATTTTGATTTGAATTAAAATTTATATCTAGAATTTGATTTAGCCAAAGAAGATGTTCTTATAGAAACTTCCTTTTCAGTTCACTATCCCTTGTGCCCTACTATTTAGATAATCCATGCTCTTCAAGTTCATTATCAAGTGATAAAGACTTTGGATTAACAAAAGGTAGTGAGGTTATCCATGATGAAGAAAAGGGAAATGAGGTCATCAAGCATCCATCTCATTCCTTGGAACCTCCCATTTTGCATGGGGAAAATTCTTTAGTTCATATTGGTCTTGAGGTTTCTCCAGTTTATACATATTTATGTTTACAATAATAAAAGTATCATTACTTGGGTAATTTTTTTGTTCAAGGTAGAAAATATAATCAAATCAGTGATGTAGATGGCTTCCATGTAGATGGTAGCGACCTTGTTGAAACTAATGGTAGTAGTTGTCCACACACCATGCACGATCTGACCTAGGGTTCAAAATGAAATTATATAACCCTTGAAAGTTCTAGGGCTGATCAGGAAGCCGAGGCACTTGAACTTCCATTTATGGTTTTGACATGTTCTATCAATCCTGATGAGGACCACCAATTAGATCAAATCTATATTTTCTTGCAAAATTATTTTCTTTGCATGGTTTCACTTAATGCAAATTCCTTCCTGGAAGATATTTGGTATTTCAGATATAAATTTTCTAACATTAAATATTCAAATTTTGATCAGATCTAGGACTCTATTTCATTTTAATCATCCTCATGCAGATATCTTGTATCAAACTCAGGTTCGGAGTGTATGCCTTTCATGTACACACGAAGCTGTGAGGATGATATTTTTAAATATTATCATTGGATGAAGGATGCATACATGCCAAATAATTTTGAAAATAATATGCTCCTAGTATTTCTTATGAATGTTATGATGCTAATCATTTTCTTTATGGCACAAGATCTCCTCTCAAGTGCTTATGAGTGCTTGAGTTATCAGGTGAGTCAAATTCCTCTACCTGATATATATGTTCACACATTGTATCCCAACTAGTTTCAGGTATTTTATATAATAGCATTCAATTTCAATTCTTTGTATGATTGTGATGTAGGTTCAATTTGTAACTAGTTATAAGGAAATGGTGTGTTACATCCAACATGCAAGGGAGATGATTCTATTGTTCAAAGCATTTGCAAATCTATTCAAACTGGTCTATCTTTATTGTCCACTTACTAAGAATCTTATGCCTTAATAAACCCATCTTATCATAATTTGATTTCTAACACTCTTATCCAGCTAACAATTTTCCTACTTGTGTATTTAATGATGGTTATTTCACATCAATTGGTATTTATGTTTTATCATCTTACTATTCTAATACTTGTAAATTAGTTGAGGTAGTTCAACCTTTGTTGATGGTTATGTCAGGTCCTCACTATCTTGGTAATACTTTTGAACATGGTCAAATCATTTTTTTATCACAAGATGATCATCCTAATCCACGCCATTAATTTAAAATTCAACTTCTCAAGGACTTCAAGGCTTTCAAGAAGGTGCTTTTAAATT
Organism: Pinus taeda; assembly: GCA_000404065.3. Taxonomy (NCBI): domain Eukaryota; kingdom Viridiplantae; phylum Streptophyta; class Pinopsida; order Pinales; family Pinaceae; genus Pinus; species Pinus taeda. The sequence goes on along the minus strand of APFE030943199.1, from coordinate 21,108 downwards.
TTATGATCCAATTTATGATTTTCTGCAAGCATCTTACTTGACAAGCCCTTATGCTAATAACGAAATTCTATCTTCCTTGATGTTTGCTAAGAAGGACAACACAAATAAAGGTGCATTCATAGGAAACCTTCGAGGTTTATTTGATTATTGTTTTAATAGAAAAAGTAAGGTGGCAGGTTGGACAAAGTCATTTTTTATGACACATATTCCCGCACCTACACAAGACCTTCAATCTTTTGTGTAAACTATTCATGTTATCTTTTCTTGTGCACATTATTTTATGTCAGTTTTAATCAATTGTATCCTTGTGTTTGCAAGTCAGGAGTAGTTACATTAGATACATTGGAAATTTCATAACACTTAAATATGACCTTCTTATTGGTTAGGTTAGGATTAGGTCTAGCTTCATTCTAGTTTCCCTTGCACACACATCTTGCATTTTATCTCCTTGAGTATTTCCTATATTTTCTTATTTTTGTCTTGAATGTTTCTTTTAGTTTAGTTCTCTATTTTCTTTGTTATTTTGATCTTGCTTCCTTGTTTTATGACGTCTTTTGTTTTATGTTTTATTTAATAATACCCTTCATGAAAGATACTCATGTTCGACTCAGATACAATGTGGAAGGGTTTGGAAAAGGAAATTGTGATGAAAAACACTGATTGGCTAATTTATTACCCTCTTCTCTATTTTGGTTTACATATCTTTTAAAGTCAATGACATATGAATGGAATATAAGATTTGTTCTATATAGATATCCTTTCGCCAAACTATGAAGCCCATATCTTTACTAACATATTCATTCTTGAGTTAGCCTTGTAGTGGATGGTGTTTCAACCCACTGACTCAACCGAGTAGAGAAGTGAAAGGAAAAAAAAATTAAATGACCATATCAATTTCAAATATCTTTCAAAACCCTTAAACAAGGAATTACCACACTTTTAATTAAATATGTTGGGATCCCTGTTCCACCTGTACTATAAATGCTCATTAAATGGTTCAAGCATATCTTTCAAATAAAATAAAGGGTGAAGAAGAGAAAGGTTTCCTATGTAGAGAGGTGAAGCAAGAAACTTTGTTATGGTATTGAACAGGCCTACTAGCAGTGAAGTGACACTTATGTTTTCTTGAGGTGACTCTGTCAAGGTACTGGAAAGGGCAGAGAAACACTAGGGAATGTGCTTAACTTTGAATATCAAAATGTTGGTTTACTTATTATCAATCTCCCTTATTGAAACTATTAACGTATAACCAATCTTGTGAATGTGTTTGAAGTTGAGAAGGGAAATAAGAAACTATGTCTTTATCCAGGATAAGTGGAAAATATAGGGTAATCCACATGGTGAATCAAAAATTCCTAAAATACTGAGACCTTCAATATAAATGTAGGACTTAAAATGATAATTTTGGGTTCTTCTAGTGTGTCGCCAAGTGTTGACACTACATCAAACACCCTCCAAAATTTTGCCTACTATTGAATTTTAGAGCCTACTGAGGATCTTGCAATCTTTCTTCCATGGTCACTTCATGGTTGGACAATGTTTTACAATTTTTTAAAGTCTTCTTCTCATATCTAAGTGTTAAAGTCACTTTCTCGCACATGATCATTCCTTGATGGATTCATAAATAAACTTCTTTCTATGCAAGCTTAGATAGGCATTGTATAATTCCTAAAAGTATGGCTTGCACAATATTTAGGAGTAGTACTTGTGTATTGCTCATTAATATTAAAGTATGTAACATAAGTTGACATTTAATGCACACTCTTCATTGATAATCTCCCTCCCACTTTGGTTGCACTACACTACTATTCTTGTGAGTTTTATCAGATGTTTCTTTTTCACACCTTTACTTTCATAAGTGTCACTTTCACCTTTGCAGGTATTGATTTTGCATTCTTTTTCTCTTTAACAAGTGTCATTTTCATGTTATCTTCACTTTGGCATGTGTTGCTTTCACTTTCTTTGGCTTTTACAAGTGTCCTTTTCACTTTTTCTTATGATCGCAAGTGTTTCTTTTGACTGCTTTCGCTCCTAAATGTGTCACATTTTTGGTGTATCACTAGAGGAAACTCTAGTGCACTCTTCTATATTAAAATAATCTATATAACATGAAAACATGCATTAGACACTCTCCCATATCTTAGCGTACTTTTTAGCTGAAGTTGAAAGTTGTGTCGCAACTTGTATTCTAAGTGTTATAATGCTACATTTTAGCTTTCACACACAAATAAGTGTCACTTTCATGTTGTTTGAAGGTGTGATTGTTGTTCATGAGTTTTATGTATTCCCATGGCTTGTATTGATGGAAATCATGTGTGTAATCTATGTTTGAGTCTTGTTATGATGATTTTCTTTCTCTCTTACTCTACTGGTCTCACACATAGTAGCCATTATGGAGTTCTTCTTGGTCCTCCTACTTAGTTCAAGTTATGAAATAACTAATCCTTCCCCAAGTCATGAACATTTCCTACTCATGAGCCTCATTGATGAAGATATCTCCCTCCAAAACTTATGCATTGTGTCTTTCTCAAGGTAATATCCTATGATTTAATACTAAAAACCCTTAAAGCATGGTCACCTAACCCTAATTTCTTGTATTTACTCACTGCACTAAGTTTTGATAATTTATACCTTTCATAGTGCATGGAGGACTTATAACTAATAGCAAGGACCTCCTTCATCCCCTTGCAAAAGAAAATTGTACAATTCAAAGGCCCTCCTTCCTTTATAGTGTAATAAACCAATTGTACAATCTCCTATTCGAGTGAGCTTCCCTAATTACATTACACATTTCTATTGGACAATTGATCCATGTATGAGTCACTACAACCCTTAACTATATTAGCATAGAAGTGTTCCCTCAAGCACTGTGCATGTCATAATTCCAGTGCCTACTTCTGCCTCCTCTACTAACTAGAACCCCTCACTGCACCATGCCTTGTTCTACTTACCTCCATAGTGCATGCTGCAATTATGGTGGATATTGGAGCCTTTCCTAGATCACTGCTAAAGAAAACTACACTCTTCATTAAGTTTTCTTCTCAGTTACAATGCATGTCATAGTTTTAATTAGCAAGCCATCAACCTTTTTTCCACTAGACTCCACTGCATAGTCACTGATTCCTACCCTAACTCCCTAGTGCATGTCACACTTCTAGTGCATAGTGAGGCCTTCCCTAGGTCATTGTGAATCTCAACTACACTATCACCACCTTCATCTGCCTTGACCCATGCACACTACACAGTTTCAATAAAAAATCTAATCACACTATCTCTTGCACTTTATCACTGCACTAGACCCTAAATAACCCCTCCTCATAGAAAATTAATAGTGAGCAATGGTGTCATCTCACAACCACTGCTAAGATAAAATGCATAATCCTCAACAAGCCCTTCCTCCTTAGTACTTATAGAGGCCCATCACAAGATTCTTCTTTCATGAGAAAAGTAGGAGTAGGATAGATTACTTCAAGACTAATTTTTCCTTGTCATCAATGAGATTCATTATCACATGTACCATATGAGCATGAGAAGCTGATTCTTAGAAAAGATGCTAAGGAAAAGAAGAAAAGAGCCACTTGCAAAGAAGAAGCACAAAAATGAATCGCCATGAAGACATGAAGAGATCATGGACCATGATAGAATGAAGACATTTCATGATGCTTCAAAAGGTTCCAATCTTGATCCAAGACCTTTTGGAGGGTGAATATGAAGTACTAATCATATTTATCATCAGAAATACAAGACATAGAAGTAAGGAGAGTAGCTTGGCATTGCCACGTTATCATGAAGTTCCATGTCATCAATGCCAATTCATGGCATGTATAAGTGTCATCACAGTTTCATATGTGTCAATGTGCCTTTCCACACCATACAGAATGTAACTGTGTATTATGAAAAGGAAAATGACAAAATGTAAATTTGTAGGAGTCCAAGAGTCACATGTGGAATATGAAAAGTCACATGTAGACCCAAGAGCCAATAAAATTTCAAAGTTCATTTAGGAGTCCAAGAGTGATGAGGGTAGATCAAGAGTCATAAGGGGAGATGAAAGGTCATTCCTCTTATTATAAAAGAAAATTCATAAGTCAGCAAAAGGGCTTTTGGAGGCTTAGAATTTGGAGAGTTGGATTTCGATTCTCTACCTTAGCATAGGAGAGAAAATCATTTCTTGGAGAAGCAAGAACTATCTTAATGTTCCACTACTGAAGCTAGTAGCTCACCATTGTAACTGTGTACTTAGATCTTTCACTGAGTAATAAAAAGGTCATTGAACCAACACACCTTCATGTATGTATCGTGAATGTTCTAAGACTATTCTTTGAATGTTTGTGGCATATGTTATGTTCATATGTACTAAATAAATTGAACTATTTCATTAACTTTGGTGCTTATCCTGTTGAATGTGTGTTTTATTTTCTTTAATGATCATTGTGTCTATGTAACTACCTCGCTAGATAAGTAATGAAACTTTTATTTCTATCATGTGCCTATCTTAGAATAGTACTATTACTTTCCTTCTAGAGACTCACTCTTATCTCCCCTCTTATGAAGGTCTCGTTTTACGCATTGCAATTGGTGTTTCAAATTGTCAAGTTCCTTCCTAATTTCAAAGGTTATGTATGTGATATATTATGTTATTCATTGGAACCAAAGAAAACCTTAAGTTATGGTAGTCGTACTGATACTCTAGATAGGGCTACTACTCCAAATGATGTGAGGTCTAATTGGGACTTCACATTGGGGAGAACCCCTACTATTGGAAGAAACTAGCACCATCAATAGGCACCTGAGTTATATCTATCTATGAGATTTGGACAAGTTTTTGAAGGCTATATGAATCTACAAAGTTAAATTGGGACTTTACATTGGGGAGAACCCCTACTATTGAAAAAATCTAGCACCATCAATAGGCACCTAAAGTATATCTATCTCTGAGATTTAGACAAGTTTTTGAAGCCTCTAAGTGTCTACAAACTCAAACTAGTTCGTGCATAATTTTTTGAACATTTACCTATGAGGTATGGAGCTCCTAGAAGTATTTGTAGCGTGAAGATGTTATGAAATGGAAAATGAAAAAACTAAGTAATTGACACAGTCTTGATCCAACTTGTAGTATATTTTTGAGTGGAATTTATATTAATGTTAGTGGCATGATTACATTTGTTTCCTAATTGATACATATGTACATGTGTATGTTTCCCAATTAATCCAAGTTGTGCAAATATCACTACAATGGAAGCTATCTAAAGTGTAGGGGGCACATCCGTGTCTCTTGATCTAGGAAGGATGGTTAACTAAGTACTCCTGATACCTTCTAAATAACACATGGAAGTATGTTTCATTTGTACTTAGAGTCATCATTATATTGCACTTATTTAAATTGTTATATGGCACATATGAAATTGACTATACAAGTTTACTTATCCTAATGATAAGAACCTATGAGCAATAGTTATTGATGTACAAAGGTCTCTGTAGCCTACAATGGCATTCATAAGGAATTTGTTGGCAATAGTTTGTGGTACTAGTGTTTTATTATCATATTTTTTCTATAATAGCTAAGGGTTGGTAGTGATATCTTCACTATCATATTACTATAGCAGAAGTTGGTCAGAATTGACAATTAGTATAGAATATTGAATCATTTATGTAAATATCTGAGAGATGTGAATTCATTCCTAGGTCATTTTCTAAGACACCTTAAAGAAAAAAAATATGAAATTGACTTGACAACAAAATCTTGACATTAGTTCATGAAATATTGACCTAATATTTTTTTTATTACACCCAACAATGTGATAGGCCACATTTTAATTTTTCTAATTAAAGATTTTTTGTAGTGGCTACAACCATCCTCCAAAATTTCTCCCATGCTTCGATTTTGAAGCCTTCTTATCTCCAGGAGCTCATCTTGCACTGATCCAAGTATTCATGCTTCGACTGAGACTTATCGTTTTCATCTGTGCCTGTGCTTTCTTATTTTCACACTTAGATTATCTTTCTAAGTCACAAGTTGATCTCCTAATTGGGTCTCACAATATTTCTAGGCTTTCCTTCAAAAACTGTGGAATCCTTGAGGGAATGTAGCCTTGATGATAGGAATTGTACAGCCCTAACTGACAATGAGGCTTGAGCTCAGAAACTGCATAGTCATGGAAGGTAGTTAGCCTTAATGATTAGAATTGTGCAGATTAGATTGGCAGTGAACCTTGAGCTTAGAAACTACACTGTCATGGGTGGCAGCCTAGAAATTGTGTAACCCTCACTAACCTCAGAAACAACATAATGCATATTGAGCTAGAAAGTTGCACAATTCCCCAAAACTATGCAATCTTTCCTTGAAGTGTTCATGGAAAGTTTCCCCTTGGAAAATAAAGAAAAATGAAAGGGAAAAAGAATCCCTAGGAAGTAGGGATCTAATATTAGTTTCCCAAAGATGCCACATTACTATTTTTAGAAGTTTCTGCCAAGTGCCATTGTTGTCCATGATGTCAGGCATGCGCATCATAAAACCCCATTTGCTGAAATATAGTTAATAAATGCCTCTAGAGCTCATTTGGGCATTCAATATTGGATCTCTAGCATTCCTGAAGAGATCAAGGAACCTTCAGCCAAGTCATCATCAATTTTTTGGGTGAGTTTTGCTTCTATCTCCTTTTGTCGCCTTTTCTGTTGCTTTTTTTCATTTCTCTTGTTTGAGTATTGTTTTTCTTCATGGTTGTTGGTGTTTCAACTTTTTTTTAGCATGTACAAGTGTTTTTCCAAGTTAGATCTTTCCTTTCACAAGTTTCGCATTAGTTTTTCTGTTTTTGCACTAATGGTTCTTATTGTGACAATTCTCTTCACATAATTGACTTTCCTTTTGTTTGATCAGTTTCTAAACTTTACTGAAATTGATTCATTCACACTTACTCATTTTTTCACTCAATCGCACATCATCATTCACTTCTTTGTTTTTCACACTTCCACTGGGAAGATTTGTACTTCCCTTGGCCATATTTTGGCTTGCCCAATTGGGAACTGCATAATCCTATGGGTCAAGCCACAAGATTGGCCTCTAGAACTATGTAATGTATAGTATAGGATGACCCTGACTATGCACTGTGCAGTTCCAACGGTCATCCTATCACCTTGGCCACTAAGACTGCACAATGCAGAGTCTCTCCTAGTCTTTGCCTAGGCTGGGACTATGCATTGTGTAGTTCCAAGCCTCAAGCTTCATCCTTGGTTTTTGGGACTGAGCAATGCATAGTTCCCAAACGCAGCCAATCCCTCTTGGAAAGGAAAAATGTGCAATGCTTCTCTCCATTTTATCGGCTTGCTGCTTAATCATGATTTGAAGGTAGATTTGTTGAAGATAATGTTTCCTTAGCATGATTGTACTTTTGTCCCACGAGTATCACACTTGTGAGGCACTGCTCTCTTGTAGTCGTTATTACCATGGAACCAAAGAGAGTTGCTTCAAGAGGGACCACTGAAAGTACTCCTAGGGAAGCAGTTGAGCAAGCACTAGTTAACTTGTCAATATATGTTGACACTCAATTTTTTATAGAAAATGAGTCGACATTAATATGGTACCAATTCTAGCAACAGTAGTAAAGGGCAGTAACCTAGTATAGGATAAGGGAAAGAGAAAGGTTGCAAACATTACATAGGGGGATCAAAGATATAGATGAAAGAGGATCCAATCTTCATTTAGGAAGCCTTGGTAGTAGAAGAAAAAGGAAGGAGAGGATACAAAGAATAGAGTAGAGGAAGAGATAAAAAAGAAGCTTGTAGGAAGCAGAATTGAGGGTGCAAAATGAAGAACAAGAAATGAGGCAAGAACTCAAACAAAGAACGAAAGAACAAGTGGAGAAGTAGAAGAAGGAAGAAGAAGAAAGGTAAGGAAAAATATCAGGAGAAACAACATTGATTCAAGTTGAAGAGAAAGGACAAAACCAACCAAAAGCATAGGGGGAGACCAAACAAATTCAGGACCTAGAGCTTTCTCATTAGATTGAAGACTTGATTCAAGTTGCAGATATGGGGTTGGAACCAGAACTGCAGGATGAAGATGTTGACATGATTCCTAATGCACCATAGGTCATTGTTCAGTGTCCACCACCTCCAGTGGCAGATTTACCCCGAGAAAGGAGGGGGACATAGTTCCTGTTGATGATGATATGGTAATGGATGTGTACAATCTATCACATACTAACCTTCAGAAGAGGATTCTACAAGCACACAAAACCATTTTCTGGATGTTCATGCATCTCCTACATTCATTAGAGAAAGGGTGATAGTGGTGGACACCAATAGGAATCTAAATGCCATTTCCAAATAAAACTTGGCCTTCGCAAGTGCAATGAGATCGGACACTCAGTATTTGACGACTGAGAGTAAGAAATTGATACAAAATCTATGAGTTTCCTGACAAGAGATAGAACAACTATACAGAGAAGCACAAAATGAAGCTCCCACGCAGGTCTATTTGGGGGAAATGAGAGTGGTAATACTTGATGAGGTATCAACACATGAAGAGACCATGTGAGACCTCTATGAGGAGCTCGTGACCATACAAAAAGTAGTTTTCCACTTTCATATCTTGAAACAAAAAAGAAAGGACTTTGTTAAGACACTTAGGAATGTGCAAAATACCATCACTATCATGCAATAATAGACAATATAAAGAGGCACCTCTTACTTTGGTAAATTATATGAAATTGTAGGTAGAGTTGGAGAAAGAGTGAACAACAAGAAGCTCGCCTTGTTTATTGGAAACGTTTAGGTCTCATATTTACAGTTGTATGAAAAATTGTATTTCATAGTGAGAACCCACAAGAACCCATGATTCATCTCACCGTCGAAGCTAAACACAAGCACCAAGTCAAGCAAGAGATTGAAGAGTACTTGGAGTAGCTGAGACAAGTTTCCACCAAGGAAAATTCAGAGATGAACAAAAAATACATGCAAAACTACATCAATGTTCTTGTCCATATAAGAACCATGTTTCTACTACTTGAGAAAGAAATTAAGACTAGTTCCAAATCATTGTACTTGGATGCTCTGGAGGCTAAAGCCCTCTTCTAGCCTAACTCCATCATGTAGTTGGGGATGTCTTCACACAATACCAAGCTTGGCATCGATACATGACTGAGAAGCATCAAGTGGAATTTTCTGAGCTAGAGTGTTCACAAACTCGAGCATAATATTGTCTTGTCTTGTTAGGTTTTCAAGTTGTCTCTACCCTATTTTGTCCTATATGGGTATAAGTGTAAAATGTAATATTATTTGTAATTACTTTTTAAGTGAAATTTCAAGTGCCAATATTGGAATATGAAGAGTCATCATGTAATGTAATGTCTCATTTTATAAACAAGTTGAAGAGTCATGAGGGTAGTATAAAGGTTACAAAGGGGAGTTGAAGAGTCACCCCCTCTTGTTATAAATAGAACCTCATAACTCATGTAAAAGGCTTTTGGGAGCCAATATTTTGGCTAGGCTTAGCATTAGAAAGACCTTGGGAGTATTACGAAGAGCCTTTGCTTCTCCATAGCATAGAGAAAGTATACTTCTTTGGAGGACTAGGTGTTCTTGATTATAATGTCCAACTATTGAGGCTAGTGGTCATGAATGGTGTATGTATGGATGGAACTTTCAGTTATAATAATAAAATAAGGGTCATCAAGCTTTCATGCATATGATTTTATAATAGTAGGGCTATTCTTGTTGTATGTTATGATTTTTACAATGCATGTTATTTAACTTACACATATTCGTATGAAATATTTTGTTTGCATTTGTACAAATCTTGTTGAATGCATGTTATTGGATTAACTCATCACTTTAACTTGTGGACTATTCTGCATCTTAGCTTGTGATGTCATTTCACTTGTGTGCTCCTTTCGAGCTACGTATTATTATAGGCTTCCAAGGGGCACACTTCCTGTAATGTTTGTGCATTTCACTTGACTCTCTGTAGGGTTACACACATTCTCTGACCCAAAGTTATCATACTTTCCTTTGCATATTTTGACGGTCAAGGAATTACATTACCACCCACTACTAGGACTCCTACTCCAAACTATATGAGGTCTAGATGGGACTTCATACCAGGGATATCTCCTAAATGTTGGTGAGTCCAACAACGTAAACAAGATTCATTATACATTCAATGTATGATTTATTTATGGAAAAGTGCTAGATATGGATCTCATCTTAAATATGTTAAGGTCAATTGTTGGATTGTAATATTTTGAATGAAGTTTGTTGATACCCTAAGTAAAGCGTTGTGATTTTAAGGCTTTGCAAGAGCATTCACCTATAGAGAGAGAGTCTTTATATAAAATTAGTAGACATTTGTAGCAATTGGAACACCAGTGATACTGAGGGTATGTAGATTCTCTTGATACATGAAAATACTTGATCTAACACATGAAATTATTGGAAGTATAACACGTGGAAATACTTGATACATGATAGAGTCCTCGATGAATGATAGCAGGATGGTAGTAATATTGTATGATAGACCTTGATGCATGACAATGACATGTTGATATGACTTTGATGGTATGTAGTATTGGTAGTGACGTAGTTTTGAAAGTATGCATGATTTATCTCGATACATTCTTGTTGTGCTACTTTCCAAAGGATGATTTGATTATTTTCAAGGTTTGAATTATAACCAATTGCTAGGGTTCTTAAAGTATTGAAGATATGACATATCGTTTTTGCGGTAGTTCCACAAGTTGGCTATACTAATGCTCATGTTTCTAATGAGTATTTGATGTGATTAATAGCTTGCATCCTTTATGAGGCTCATAATAGCATCTTGTGACAATGATTAAATGATAGTGACCTTGTTGGCATAACCATGATTTTGATGAATGATTGAGACAATGATATGATAACGATGAGACATAACATTTATGATAGTAGGGATATGAAAAAGTAACCATTCAGTGACAGTAAGTTATAAAAATGTGATTGACCTTGATATGTGATATATGCTAGTGTGATTGACCTTAACTTAGATATATGGTAGAGTTACCTATGCTTTCCTTGAGAAGAGCATTGTCAAGCCAAGTGAATGAGTCTATGTGCAACAATAGTGCAACAAAGGTAGCAGTAATTAATGAAAAGTAATGAATAGTAGTATAATAGTGACAACAAGTGCATTAGTGGGTAGTAGTGAAATCGTGGCAGTGGTAGTAAAGGAAGTAGTAGAAAATAACAATAGTGGACAACAGTAATAAAAATAGTGGTGACTAGTAGAAACCATAGTGGTAGAAGTGGACAACAGTGGCAACAATGGCAAGTGAAGTGCAATAGCATAGGCTATATCTTTATGTGGAGGATATTGTAATGGGTCATTTTTCTTCGTACGGGAGCCAAAACTTAGGAGAAATTGATTCCTTCTAGCCTTGTTAGTAAAACCCTTGGGGATTCTTGTACTTCATTCTGGTTCAACTAGTAAACTTCTATGTAAACCATATATGACCAAAGCTTGTTGAGAAAAATATCTTTTCTATTATCATTGATATGATGATGTTTCATGATTTTTCTTTGTTGCTTTGAATGTTTGAAAGGATAAATTGACCAGTTGTGCAAAATTAAGGGAAATATTGATTCACCCCCCTCTCATGAATTCCAACAAGAACAATGAAAGAAAGGGTAGAAGTCTTTTAAAAAAAAATTCGCCATCATTAGCTATATGAAATACTATAAAGAAATCTTTAAAAGTAGTTTGATACTTTTAAAAATGGAAAAATTGAGTATTCTACTATGCACAAAATTTGAAGTACTGTAAGAAGAAATGTAAAAATATTTTATTTGATTTACATAATATATACAATAACTTCAGAATGAGACATCAAATATCAATTGTAAAAAGAATTCAACTAAAAGAGGATTTTTTTTTTTGTAATAATTTATATAAACAAGGTAATAAATCATAACATTATTTTCTCACCACAGAGGAAATACTCTTTGTTGATAGTCCTAAAAAATAACCATAATTAAAGTCTAAAGAGACATTTTAAAATAAGATAGTAAGTGCCAAAACTTCAATTGTAAGGGAAAACAAACCCCAAGCCAAATGTTGAGACAAACTTCACTATTTCTTGGAAAACAAACTTATTTGGCCAACTAGACATTTTCACTTAATAATATAATGTATAGATAATTGCAGTTAAAACCATTCAGAAAAAACTTGGTTGGAGGCATGCTAAGAAGGGGGCTCGAGTAAACAAGGTGATTGAACCTTAATCATTCAAACAATGACAAATAAAATAAAACTCAAGAATGGGTCTTGGCCTCATGGTTGAATAACCCTGGACAAAATATAAAGACCTTGTAATAACCTGGAGAGTTACAAGTCGAAACAAACCTTATTAATATAGTAAAAAATAGAGTTCATACCTTTCAAGGGAGAGGGAAAAACTTATAATGGACAAGAGGAAATTCAAATGAGAATACTAAGATAAATGAAGCCATTAAGAAAAGGAAACAACAAAATCCCCATAAACAATTTCAGAATGGTTTATTCAAAAGTATTAAGTATACCTTAAGTTTGAAAAGATCCTCAGAATCACCATATTGTACCTATAATCATATAGAATAACATTAATATAAGAATGAAAGTTAAAATATCAACAATGCAATTAAAAATTAACTTAGATTTTGGCATTATGGGTCACCTAAAAAGGTTTTGGCAAATAAGAGGCCTTGGCGACCCTTAGAATGAAGAATAACTACTTAGATGAAATGCTACTTTAGTGCGAGCCCTCGAAGTAGTGTGACTATCAATAAAAGTAATTTCACAAGAATATAAATACCCTAATTGTAGATGAGGGTATAATTTTAAATGAAAATGAAAACTCAATGTCAAAAAAGACATGCTTTTAATTCTTGTAAAGAGGGGAAACAAAAAACCTACCTTGGAGAATGTGCATGACTCTTAATTGCCAACGAGAACCCTTAATCGAAAGATTACAGGCTTGGAAACTTGAGTAGAGAGAAAAACTAGATCCATAAAGGTAGAACCAAAGGAAAAAAGGGTTAGGAGAAGTCCTATAGGTTCAAATCTTGCTTACGAGTGAGTTGAGGAGCAAATGAAATTGGGATGAAAGAATGGATGAAGATACTTGCACCAAAAATGATCCCAATTTCTCCTAGTTGTGAATTCAAACCCTAGAGTGGGTGAACCATTGATATTCAGACATGTTGGCTGTAGCATAATAAATGTCAAGGCTTCTATAGGTTGCCACACAAAATCCTTACGTATTACAACTTGTAAGGGTCTAGACTCTTCCAACATTAAAACATAATAGTTGGAAGTTTCCAACGCATTGATAATATTGATATAAACACATACATCCACCTTTCAATATGTTGGGTGGTTTGAAAATTTTTATGCTATACAATAAATATTTCAATGTCATGAACTCTACTATGGGTTCATACTTGTGTTATGAATGGCAAATCTAAATGTAAAAAAAAAAACCAAAAATCCTTCCTAACATGGTCATACTATCAAATAATGAATCCATACACATGAGGAGAATTTTCAGTAATGGAGGAATGACTTGTTATAGAGTTTTTTGAATCCAACATTTCAAACTACCAAGTGAGTCCATCATCAGGGATGCGTCAATAGAATTAAGAAGATAATAGTGGAGTATCCAACAGCTAATCATGAGAGTATATAAATGGATTATGAAAAGGAATAATGTCAGAGATTTAGTTAGCCAAAATATAAATAATATGGTAAAATTTAGAAATTTAACCATTAGGGTTTTATTAATTAATTCATTATAATCTATTGGTAAATTCTCTAGTAAATTAGTAATAATAAAATTTTAAAATCAGAAAGCTGAACTTAACCTCAATTACTTACAATATTATTTTTAATAAAATATGATTAGAATGTATTTTTTTTTCCTCCTAATGTTTTTAATTTAGATTAATTAATTGACTAGTTATGAATTCAATTAAATCTGTGATTTATTTTTATTTGAATTTCAACATTAAGGATTTAATTAGTTGTTCACTATATGTAAGATTAGTGTATATTATATAATATATATATATTATATATATATATATATATATATATTATATATATATAAGATATATATAATAACATATTATTTATATTTTATATTTTTTTTAGTGATGATTTACTTTTGAATTAAGAAATCTTTGAATTAATTTCCATTACTTATAAGATTATTAATAACAAAATATTAATAGAGTAACCATGATAACAAAAACCAAAATTTGTTAATCGCTCCTAAGGCTTCCCTTCCATACATAAAAGGCACCACTTACAAAATCACTAAAATTCTTAATAAACACAACATTAATGCAGCCGTTTCCCCTCCTAACACCATAAGACAACTATTCAACTCGGTTAAAGATCCCATATACCCTAACCTCTCTTCCAAAAATTAATCTATGAGAAGACTTATATGAAACATTTTACATTCTACTCATAATTTATTAATTAGAATCTTACAATTATTATATGAGTTTAAAGCAAAGAAGATAATAAACCTGTCATATTTCATAAAATAAAAACTAATTAAGAGTAGAATTTAGATATTATATTATAGTAAATTAACTAATCAAACCCCTAGTGTTGCATACAAGACATCAATATTAGTATTTTATTAATAATAATCTTATAAGTAATGGAAATTAATTCAAAAGTAAACACTAGATTTTACATTTATAGTGAATCAACTAATTAAATCCCTAATGTTGAAAATTCAATAGAAATTAATTCACAAGATTAATTAAATTTCATAACTAGTCATATATTAATGCAAGATTGAAAATACTAAGGAGGAAAAAAATTACATTCTAATCGTATTTTATTAAAAATAATCTTATAAGTAATTCAAGAGGTTAAGTTAAGCTTTTTGAATTCAAAATTAAATGATTACTAATTAACCAGAGAATCTACAAATAGATTATAATGAATTAATTAATTAAACCCTAATGGTTAAATTTCTAAATTTTACCAAATTATTTAGATTTTGGTTGACTAAATCTCTAAAATTATTCCTTTTCATAATCCATATATAAACTCTGATGATTAGCTCCTAGATAATTCATTATTATCTTCTTAATTATACTGACACGCCCCTGATGATGGACTCACTTGATAGTCTGAAACATTGGATTCAAAAAACTCTATAACAGGTCATTCCTCCACTGCTCAAAATGGTCATACTATTTTTTCCTAAGTTATATATGGGTAAAATGTAAACGTCGAATATCATATCATATGTTTCTAGGGAAGTAACCCTTTGTTTTAAAAAATATTATCAATTATATGATTATAGTATTGTCCGTACAAGGAAGGTATGTAAGAAGGACTATGCAAATATACTTATATAACAAAAGAATATAATTTAAAGGATGTATTAAAAAGGACCTATATATAAATAAGTATATTAATCAAGTCAAATCACATTTAGTGAAAAATGAACAGTGGTTGTCTAACGAGAACAAGGTAAACTTGTGGGTCTATTTAAACATAAGCCACCAATATTATATGATTATGATTGTTACTATTTAGCCTTCTCTAAGAATTAGTTTGTGTTGTGTAGTTATTCTTATCGTTAAATGTAAAAGGAAAAAGGAAAAAAATATTGTTTTCCCCTGACGTTTGAATGTGTTAATAATCAATATATTATGAGAAATGTTACAAGTGGTATTAGAGCACAAGCTGAACACTGAGGCCTTGGGCCAATCATGAATTCCATTTTAGTCTAACAGTAGTTTTTTTGGGATTTTGCATAGTTAATACAAAGGAGGAGGATGTGATAAAGAAGAACATTATGGCAGAACGTCCTAAGGTGCTCACATTAGTGAAGAAAACATTTATGTGTACATGGCGAGTAGGGTTAAGTTCCATCTAGGGGAGTATTAAACATGACAAAGGAATTAAAAAATGAAATATTAAACCTTTTTGTTGACCATGAAAGATTGCTAGAGATAGTTTGGAGAAAGAAAAAATAATTAAGAATTTGACATATAACCTAATTCTAACTCCATGGAGGCAATGAAAGAAGGAGAAACTAAGGAGGAACCTTTTAAACTTAAAACAATGGAATAAGAAGCTAAAATCCAAAGGGGAAAAGGTGAAGAATAAGAACATAGCCCATTCAAGGTTCCAAGTAGACTAGAAAAGAAACCCAAAGTAGAGTTGCATGGAGAATTCAGAAAATTCAGACCCCCAACATATGATGGGGAATCTGAGAAGGTGGAAAACACATGACTATTGAAGATAAAGTTATATTTATAGGTTTATGCTTATAATACTGAATTAAAGGCTAAGTTAGTCACTTATCAATTGTAGGGGAAATCATCCCTGTGGTGAGAAAGCGTTTAAAAGTTCCCAACCTAGACAAAAAAGAACTTAATTGGGAATAATTCCAGTGATTGTTCAAGGAAAACTACTTCTCAGAATAATATTTTGATGATTGGCTGAAGGAATTTCATGACATAAATTTAGGACATATGTCCATGAATGAACTAATAAATGTACCTTATATGAAAGAAGAAAAAGAAAAAATTCAAATTAGAGTTGCATGAAGAATTTAGAAAAATTAGACCCCTAAAATATGATGGGGAATCTCAGGAGGCAGTAAAATCAGGATTGTTGAACATAAAATGATATTTCTCGGATTATGATTATACTACCAAATTAAAAGCTAAGTTAGCCACTTACCAATTGAAAGGGAAAGCATCAATGTGGTGTGAAAAAGTTCAAAAACTTCCCAACCTAGATGAAAAGGAAGTTAATTGGGAGGAATTCGAGTGATTTTCAAGGAAAATTACCTCTCAGAATAATATTTTGATGATCAGGTGAAGGACATTCATGACATAAAGTTAAGATAGATGACCATGAATGAATTGATAATTAAATTTACATATTTTTTGAGTTACGTGCCTTATATAAAATAAGAAAAGGCAAAAAAAGGGTGGTTCATAAGCTTCCTCACACCCTCCTTAAAAAAAAAAAAAACAAGTATGATAAACCCAAGTGATGGCCCACCCCTCCAATGTGGTGTAGGTTGGTTCAACTGTGTGGCATTTAATGTGATAAACGTTGGTAGTGGTGCGAATGTACAGGCCCTCTCGATCTTTCAGAGATTTAACTTACGGTACAGGTCATGAAACGCCACCTGCCGGTACTCCTTGTCAAGCCGCTCCCGCCTTTTGACAACCCTATTCTAGGTTATTGGTGATTTTCACCTATTCACCGTGTTAGAATCTTGCTCTGCTCTGTTGAGGGTTATTTGTGCCTCCGGCTTCCTCGCTCTAGCGCTGATTTTCGTTGGTGTTTCCGGCCTCTCGTTGTTCTGTGTGTTGGGTTTCAATGAGGGCAACAGCGCCGTCCGCTCCTGCACTGTAATTTGCTATATTTGTTGTTTCTTTAAATATTCTCTGTTGAATGGGTTTGTTTCTCGCGCTGTTAATTTTTCGTTCGAACTGTGATAGGGTTCCCTTCAGTTCCGCGCTTCTGGCTCGTTGCGTTTCAACTTTACCTCTGAGGTAAACTCTGGTTCTATGCCAAACTCTACTTCCGCTTCTATTATCGACTCTGACCCTCTCGTTCCTTGTCTTCAGGTTATGGTTATCGTTTTGGTCTTGCAGTGCCGCCTTTTCTACTTCAGGTGAGAACCAATGTAGATTGTGACTCGTTCGTTTGCTGATTTTTTTTATTTGTTTTCTTGCTTCAGCTTATGCTAACCCGCATCCACCTCTATTTTGCAGGTTGTTTAAGGTGGCTGGCCGCCAATGGTTTGTGTTCTCTGCAATCTCTGGAAACAGTTTGAATTGATTCGTTTGTTAACTTATAGAGGGTTTTTTTTTGAGGTTCTTATTTGTAAATAGTCGCAGTCACCCGAGTGGTAGACGAACTGTGCTCCTCTCTGTCGTTTATGTCTCTTATACATTTTCTGTTGTATCTATATTTTTTTTAAAAAGCTTTGTTTGTAAGGGAACTCGTTCTGGGTGAGCGTTATATGCTCAGAAAACTCTTTTTTGTGCACCTTGGTTATAATGGACTAATGAGATTAAACTATTTTGCTTTCAGTTCCAGCATTTGCATTATTTGTAAATAGTAAGAGGGTTTATATCTCGTTACCTGGTCATTTTTCAGCGACTGTAGTTGCTCTCCTTTCTTTGCTGGAAGTAGTTTTCTGTAGCAGCGCTTTACTCTTCTTGTTACTGCTTGTTGTCTTACTATTTCAAATGTAATTTAATCACATAGAAAATAACATCAATGTATGAACTAATTTAGCAGTGGTGCTTCAATTGGCAAGGTAAAAAAAATAATTTTTTTTTATTACAGAGGACTGTATCTTCTCTTCATTCCAGAGGAATCCTTCACTACCTTGTTTTCCCGTTTTTAACATCTGGAAGGCATAACTGCTTCCATTTCTGGTTGAACTGTCCAACCAAAATTTTTACAACTGCCCACCGGTTTCTTTTACTAAAATGCTAATTTATTGTTAACTATTTCCTAAACTTAAAACAACTCACAGTTTGTAATTTCTATGGTCTCTAACGACCTTCTGGGAAATGAAAAAAATAATAAAGAAAAGTAAAACAAATGACAAGTCTAATAACCTGTCTAGCTATGTATGTAGTCTTTGCTTGTTCTTGTTCTCTTCACGAGACCGTCAACCACCTTCTGTCTCCTCGGAGCTGGATGCTCCTACATCAGGCTTCCGGGGTGGCAAAAAGTCATGGCTCCGTTCCATGAGGTTGTCGACAGAATGGCCTGCTTTCTGTATCTGCGTTGCGTTAAGCCACGAACTATCCTCTATCAGACGGTCCTTCCACTTGACCAAATACCACAGATATTCCTTCCTGCATGTGCGCCTAGCTACCTGTGTGTCCAAAATCCTTTCGATATCAAGGGGTGGTGCCATTGGCATTTGTCTCATCCATGAACTTTCTTCACAACTGGTGTCCCATGGTGGTTTTGCTGCTGTATTATCTCCTGAATCAGTGACATAAGGAAACAGATCTGCCATGTTAAAAATGGGAGAAATACCGACCCCTGGTGGCAACTGTAACTCATAGGCATTTCCAGAAAATTTGCGAATGATTTTACAGGGACCGATCTTCTTAAATTTTAGCTTGCTGTACTCCCGTTTTGGAAACTGCTCCTCACGTAAATACGCAAGGACTTCATCTCCAACGTTGAACTGAACTTCTCGATGCTTTGAATCAGCTCACTGTTTATACCTTTGACTGCTGTCCTGTAATTTCAGTTTGAACTGCTCATGTAAGTTACTCATTACTTGGGCGAAATATTCCCCATCAGCACTTCGTTTTTCGAGCTTCCCCAAATCTCGTAACTCATGCACTCCACGTGGATGCATGCCGTAAAAAATCTGGAAAGGACTATAATCGGTGCTGCGATTAGGTGAGTCGTTATATGCGAATTCTGCTTGAGCCAGTACACAATCCCACGTCCGAAAATTTTCACCTGTTAAACTCCGAAGCAAGTTTCCCAGACTTCTGTTTAGAACTTCTGTTTGGTCATCAGTAAGCGGATGATAAGCAGAACTGAACTGTAACTGGGTGTTCAACTTTTTCCACATGGTTCGCCAAAAATGACTGGTGAACTTTACATCCCTGTCAGAGATGATGGACCTTGGAAGTCCATGTAATCGAACAATCTCAGTAAAAAACAAATGTGCTATATAAGTAGCATCACTGGTTTTCTTGCAAGGTACAAAGTGTGCCATCTTTGAAAATAGATCTACCACAACCATTACTGAATCGAAACCCCGTTGTGTTTTTGGCAAACCCAGAACAAAATCCATGTCAACGGAGTCCCATGGTCGGCTCGAAACGGGTAATGGTAAATAAAGACCTGTATTCTGACTGTGACCCTTTGCTAGTTGACAAACTTTTCATCTACTCACGTACCTTTGCACATCCCACTGCAATTTTGGCCAAAAATAGAAATGTCATACCTAGGAAATTGTCTTGTCTATGCAAAAGTGTCCAGCCAGACCCCCACTGTGTTTTTCCTGAATAATGTTCTCTCACATAGAGCAGTTGGGAATACATAATTGCCCTCCTTTAAACAGCAATCCTTCTTGTAAATTGTAGTCCAATGATAGGCTATTGTTTCTCAATAGAGGGTTTTGGCAAGCCTCACAGGCCTCCTTAAAATCGACAGTTGTTTGATACAGCTCCTTCAGGTGCTCAAAGCCCAAAACCTGCATCGTACTTTCCTATAAGAGTAGGGTCCTTCTACTCAGCGCATCTACCACCTTGTTTTCTTGCCCACTAATATGTTTTAGTACAAACGTGAAATTCTGTAGGCACTCAACCCATCCTGCATGCTTATGGTTCAATTTATGTTGCTGCATAATGTACTGCAATGCAGTGTTATCCGTAAATAAAACAAACTCATTACCCAACAGATAATGTCTCTAGTGCTTTAAAGCTTGTATAATTGCGTAGAACTCTTTGTCATAGGTTGAGTATTTCTGTCTACTCTCATTCAGTTTTTCACTGAAATATGCGACTGGTCTATCCTCTTGACTAAGTACTGCCCCAATGGTTGTACTACTGGCATCACAACAAACCTGAAAGGGTTTGTTGAAGTCAGGCAGCCTCAATATCGACCTTTCGGTAATCTTCCTTTTCAAAATCTGAAAACCTCTATCTGCTGCTTCTGTCCAGTGAAAAGGCTGATTTGTCTTCTTGATCGTATCCAGCATAGGTGCGCAGATCTCACTGAAATTCCTAATGAATTTTCTGTAAAAACTTGCTAGTCCGTGGAAGCTTCGAACTTCAAATAAACTTCCCGGAGAAGGCTAGCTAACTATAGCTGCCACCTTTTCTGGGTCCATCTTTAATTCATTTTCTGCAATTACAAAACCCAGATACACTGACTCCCGCTGAAAAAAAGTACACTTTTTCAGATTGATCAGCAACTTGTTTTGCTGCAACTTCCTCAACACACTTCGAACATGACTAAAATGTTCCTCTTTAGTCTTACCAAAAATCAGAATATCATCCAGGTAAACTATTACGAACTTCCCAATGAATTCCTTCAGCATCTCATTCATCAGGCGC
>APFE030943197.1:12046-25535 GCA_000404065.3 Pinus taeda | reverse complement strand
TTTAATTTTATATAAAATTATGATATTAATACAAACATCAAATTATCTTATTTATGGCTAAAAGGGAGGCAAATATTTTTATCACATCTAATAACATCATTTTTTTCTTATAGTCTATATTATTCTTTCATTTAGTGAATATTTTATTTTATTCTTAAGTAGACACATGTCAACTTGACCTTGAGCATGGACAAAATCACACATCCCATTCATATTGAGTTGTAGAATGAGCCTCTCCACTGAATCACAATTGGAATTAAGAGATTAAATAACTTTAAAACAACATTAAATAACAATTTGAACCTTGGTATGAAAAATAAATTACATATCCAAACTAGAAATAATTAAGTTAACTGAATTGGATCACGAGCATAATAAAAGAACATTTGATCATATAATTGGACAAAACAATAATAGAAAATGATCTTAAGTAGTACAATTAATAAATTATATATTAAATCTATCAAAAAGGAAATGAATAAGCCAATTAATTAGGATCATGAATATAATAAAAGAGCATTGAATCATTGAATCTTGTAATCACATGTGTAAAGGAACAAAAAAATGAGACACACAATCAATAGTAAAAGGAAGAAAAAAATAAGTCACAAATTGAAATAACATATCTCATAGATGCAAAAATGTTGGCAAAGATAATCTAACCTCAAGATAAATTCATCTTTCTCAGGGTAAATTGGTGACTATAAATTTGGTATAGCCAGTAATTCTTTGAGATTTAAACGAACATGAATAGTTAGATATGAGGACATTATTCCAATAGACCAAGTTGAGTTAACTATGGAGGTCTATGTTGGAAAGGAAGGTAAAGGGGAAGCCATTAGAAATAGTAAAATTATTATTAGGGTTAGAGACTAGGATGATAAATAGGAATTTGGAATACTTCAGATCCTTTGTTGGAATTATTGTTGCTTTCCATGTCATAAAGGTCCTATGTTAAGTTGGATTTTTAGTAAAATTGGTATTATTTTCTTGGTTGAAACATGGGAGCATAATGATTTTAAGGTCCCTCACATAGATGGGTTCATCTTGTTGTCTACATGGAACAAAAAGGACTGAAGGAATGGTTTGTTATATAAATAGGAATGCTTCTCTTAATATGTGGCTTCATTAGATTGACCAGCTCAATTAGTACATTTCGGTAAAAATTAATAACAATAATGCTAGTAGGATTTATATTGCAATTTCTTGTTTTGTGCATATCAATTCTACCTTTTATAACAAAAATATTGTAGATAAAAATTTCCTTGATAATAACCTAGAACAAGATGTTCACAAGTGATGCAAGCCAACCTGCAAAACCTAGAATCTTTAAACTTTGTCTATGCATATAACCATGCATTGCAATCACTGCCATACTAAGATTCCAATATGACCAATTCATACATTTCCCAATAGCAGAAGTTATCTTTGTATTTATGGTTATGAAACCATTTCACAATCTCTGTATATGAAAGTTTACTCCTTCATGGCAAATTCATAACTTTAAATCTTCAATCAAACCCAATGAAATAAATCATTCACTATTTAATGACAAAGTCCAATTTTGTTTTCCCCAATCCCAAATTAAATGCAGACTCACATTATCATTTCTTTCCAATGGCTTGACTCATCACCAAGATTCCTCGACGCAGCCAAACAATTCAGTGCTCCCCTCGAACCAGGTTCATGCCCGGACAATAATCCAATAAAGTTTCATTATTATAATTAAACCATCGTAAATAATAGCAACACTTTCTTTGCCGCAAACAACTATGAAACAACAACGCAACGCTCCTTTACACATATAGTAACCAACAAAGCAAGGAAATTAACATGTAGAAAGGTCCACGGCTTCAATAGCTGGAAAATACGCTCAGTTGATAAGCTGCATGCTGTTCAATCTCTCTCTTAGAACCACGACGCTCCTGCTCTCCTTACGCAAGCACTCCACGCATAAACACAACATTCGATCCAATTAATAAGGAAAATCTGCCACGCATATGCAACATATAATGTTGTATAATCTGGAAATTACGCTGGTTTGGAGCTATACGCCACCGTCCCTACGCTGCCTTAACACACAAAGATTTATATATCACAGGAAATTCATTCAAAACCCACGTTAAAACTGCGCAATTCTCAAACTTTTGGTTCACCAAAATCCGACCTATGTTTGCCCGCCCACGGTCGCCACAAGAGAATTATCATCATTCCTCTGCCCACTCAATTGACAATTCAGAAAAGATAATCAATTCAACATACCTTACACTGCCTTTTTATATGGATTTCGGTTCTGAGGAGTGATATTACTGTTCTCTGACTTCGAGTCCAATAACGCACAGCTAGGTTCACAATTATAATAATTACGCCTGCTAATTGCATGAATTATTGTTACAAATAGAAATACGCATAGCATTTATAAATTATGATTAAGAGCCTCCTCTTGTTAACTCTTTTCTTCAGCGGTGGCAGCTATATGTTGAAAGAAACAAACCAAACACAAAAGAAACAATAGAATGCGCAATACACAGTAAATCCAGTGGATAAAAGGCGATTCAAGCCTTTTCCCTACACAACGCATTAATTATTGATTACATGTAACCATACTAACAGATTTTCATGGAATTCTTAAGAATATCGAGAGGAATTTTCATTCATAATCCTTCTGGCATGCTCCTCTCTCCCTACTGAGAGCTTTAGTTGCCTCTTTATTTATAATTAAGGATATGCTTTACATAAACATTTAACATAAAAGCTTTAAAGCTCTACATGCAATGCATTTACCTGACAAAAGCATCTTGAGGCTTTATTCCATCTTTTCTCTGTCTTAAAATAGAAAAGCCTCCTTATCACATAATGATCCTCATCCATTCCTTTATGCCTAAAAGCTCTCCCTATTTCCTATTTTCTCATTTATTTATTTTGGGAACATATAATTAATCACACTTAAAAGCCTAAATATTAGACTGACTTGGAACTTAGGAAACTAATTCTACAAATGTATGACCCCATATGTCTATTACTTACAATAATTTCCCTTTGGGCTGAATGCTCCTGCATCAGACTCCCAAGGTAGAAAATATTCATGATCTCCTGATCATGTGTTCAGATCTATGTTTGCCTGGATCCCATATCTTGTGTTTCAACTTTCCATTTGTTGCTGCTTCTGTCTGTTGTTCTTCTCCAGGTCTCCACACTTTATGCTGCATCGCTCCACTAGCTGCACTCTCGCAATCTTCTGTTGTCTTCCTTTTGCTGCTTCTCCTTTGTTTCACTGCTCCTAGTCTCTTCCGGGATTCCTTCATCATCATCCGCCTGATCAGTTCCATTTCTTTGTCTAATAGATTTTCTCCGGCGTCTTCAATAAGACCTATACTCACAAAACAATTGTTAGAATAAAAAATATAAGGATTCAGTGCCTCTTCTACTGCTACCAATGTTGTCTCAGCTATCATCATAAATGTCATCCCACATGTTGCTCTAGCTGTCACTATGGATGTTGCTACCTCCCAAACTTCCTGTCCCTCTACAACATTCCTTTGCTTGTCACCTACAATTTCATCTGCAATTTTTTTCTCTGGTTCAGATGTCTCCTCAACTTTCTCTAGCAACACTTCAGTACTCTGCTCTGAGTTCTTTCCTGACTCCTCTGTCAGCACATCAGTACGCTGATTTGCATTCACTATGAGACTGTCAGCTAGCCTCGCTTTTATACCATCTTCTGCTTCATGATTGTCATTCATAAAAACTCTATTCCCTTGCTTCTTCAACAAATTAACCTTCACATAAGTCCTCTGTCTCTCCAACTCTCTTCTCTGGAGATCTAATTTTCTATACAATTCAACAATTTCATTAGGAGTAGAACTTGGAAACTTCACACAATTTTCTATACCTTCAACAACTTTTGACCAATCATCAGCTGGTCCAACATTCTGATTAGGCTCCTTCGTCTTCATTTTCTCATCATTGATCTGAACAACCTTTAGATTCAACTCTTCTTGGACAAATTCTAAAGCTTGTTCATCTCCCTGTTCTGTACCTGCAAACATGCACAACTCATTAGTTTAATCACAAGACTTTCAGTCTTGACTGCTTCCCCCAATTTTCACCGGAAACCTCCTCTTCCAACTCAGCGCTATGGTTCCTCCCCGTCCAACTGTACATCCATCTCTCTCAAGCTTCCTCAACTCCCCGGTTAACTGCATGCTATCTGTCATCTCTTTATGTTGTAGCCTCTGCAACTTCATCTCTTCCTCATCAACTAAACCATGTCTCTGGTCTTTCACATTTCCCGTAACAACTCCCTCAATAGCTCAAATGAACTGCTATCTCAGCTTCTCTTTCTCATACTCTTCCTAAGGCCAACTGCTGTCCTTATGCCATTCGCCTTGGCATATTTCTTCTCTTTTCTACTGTGGCCTCTTTCTGAACCTCTGCTCTCTCCTTTATGACTTTCAGTAGTCATCTCCTTCGCCATGAGTTCCTCACCTCTGAGTTGCATGAAGCCTCTACCACAACAAACTCTCTTGCTGCCACTTACCTCACCAATCCTTCCCTCCGGATCTGGTCTTTTGGTAATCATTGGTCCTCTGCTCAAACCTTTCGAGCATCCTCTACTGCTCCTGTAGGCTTCTCTCATCTGCAACTTTATTCAACCTCTATTGAATCTTTAGGTTCTGCCACATTCACTTAGAATCCCTTGCTGGACTCCTTTATCACTGTACTCTCTGCTACAATATTCATCAGTTCCAAAAATCTAACATTCATTCATCACATGCAATTAACTTAACTAAAAAAACTTGAATCTTCAAACAGAGTTATTCCTGCTCTAATACCACCTGATGCAAGCTAGCCTGCAAAACCCAGAATCTTTAAACTCTGTCTATGCATATAACCATGCATTGCAATCACTACCATACTAAGATTCCAATCTAACCAATTCATACATTTCCCAATAGCAGAAGTTATCTTTCTATTTATGGTTATGAAACCATTTCACAATCTCTGTATATGAAATTTTACTCCATGGAAAATTCATAACTTTAAATCTTCAATCAAACCCAATGAAATAAATCATTCACTATTTAATGACAAAGTCCAATTTTGTTTTCCCCAATCCCAAATTAAATTCAGGCTCACATTATCATTTATTTCCAATGGCTTGAGTCATCACTAGGATTCCTCAACACAACCAAACAATTTAGTGCTCCCCTCGAACCAGGTTCATGCCCGGACAGTAATCCAATAAAGTTTCATTATTATAATTAAACCATCGTAAGTAATAGCAACACTTTCTCTGCCGCAAACAGCTATGAAACAACAACGCAACGCTCCTTTACACATATACTAACCAACAAAGCAAGGAAATTAACATGTAGAAAGGTCCACGGCTTCAATAGCGGGAAAATACGCTTAGCTGATAAGCTGCATGCTGTTCAATCTCTCTCTTAGAACCACGACGCTCCTGCTCTCCTTACGCAAGCACTCCACGCATAAACACAACATTCGATCCAATTAATAAGGAGAATCTGCCACGCATATGCAACATATAATGTTGTATAATTTGGAAATTACGTCGGTTTGGAGCTATACGCCACTGTCCCTACGCTGTCTTAACACACAAAGATTTATATATATCACAGGAAATTCATTCAAAACCCATGTTAAAACTGCGCAATTCTCAAACTTTCGGTTCACCAAAATCCGACCTATGTTTGCTCGCCCACGGTCGCCACAAGAGAATTATCATCATTCCTCTGCCCACTCAATTGACAATCCAGAAAAGATAATCAATTCAACATACCTTACGCTGCCTTTTTATATGGATTTCAGTTCTGAGGAGTGATACTGCTTTTCTCTGACTTCGAATCCAATAACGCACAACTAGGTTCACAATTATAATAATTCCGCCTGCTAATTGCATGAATTATTGTTACAAATAGAAATACGCATAGCATTTATAAATTATGATTAAGAGCCTCCTCCTGTTAACTCTTTTCTTCAGCGGTGGCAGTTATATGTTGAAAGAAACGAACCAAACACAAAAGAAACAATAGAATGCACAATACATAGTAAATCCAGTGGATAAAAGGCGATTCAAGCCTTTTCCCTACAAAGCGCATTAATTATTGATTACATGTAACCATACTAACAGAATTTCATGGAATTCTTAAGAATATCGAGAGGAATTTTCATTCATAATCCTTCTGGCACGCTCCTCTCTCCCTACTGAGAGCTTTAGCTTCCTCTTTATTTATAATTAAGGATATGCTTTACATAAAAATTTAACATAAAAGCTTTAAAGCTCTACATGCAATGCATTTACCTGACAAAAGCATCTTGAGGCTTTATTCCATCTTTTCTCTGTCTTAAAATAGAAAAGCCTCCTTATCACATAATGATCCTCATCCATTCCTTTATGCCTAAAAGCTCTCCCCATTTCCTATTTTCTCATTTATTTATTTTGGGAACATATAACTAATCACACTTAAAAGCCTACATATTAGACTGACTTGGAACTTAGGAAACTAATTCTACAAATGTATGACCCCCTATGTCTATTATTTACAATAATTTCCCTTTGGGCTGAATGCTCCTGCATCAACAAGCCAAGGAATGGAAGAAATATCCTCTTATTAGGAAAATTCAAGGCTATAACTTCTACTGACGAAGCTATTCTTCTAAGAAATTATTACAACACTAATCCCCTTTGGCTTGATGGGGACCTTATTTTAGCTATTAGGTACAACATAAAATTTGAAGACCTAACTGAGAATTTATTTGGTACTGAGTTGCTCAATATTTTTAGTTATTTTCAATGGTGTAAGTGGCCTAAGTGCAACCAAATGACATGTATGCATGGTTTTCACAGTACTGTTGTGGATTATATCACATTAGATATCCTATTTTCCAACCAAACAGTAAATTTTGACCTCTTAAATTACCATAAGGAAGATAATTGTGAAAATTAGAGATATATTCTTTTTGAAAAAAGTAAAGTTCATATTTTCTTAAAGGATATAAACAGGGCTCTACACCTATTAACTTATAAGGGAAATGTTGATAACCTCTATCATAATTTCACTACTATCCTCTCCACTTTTATTAACAAGTCTTATATTTTGAAAAATCATTTTGGCAAAATCAAGTTTATTATTGTTTTTTTTTATCAAAGGAATGATAGAAGAATGAACCCTTGGTATGATAATCATTTAAAATTTGGACAAAAGAAATTAGGAAAATTATCCTAAGAAATACTTAAATGTTTTTGATTTAAACACATATAAAGCTCTTCTTAAAAGGAAGAAAATGTGCTATATAAATGGAAAGTAGGAGCATCTTTTACATCTATTTAAACTATATCTTAGGATGTTTGGCGAAAAATTCTTATTCATAAAAGTAAAGAAAAAAATATGATTCCCTTTAGGAATTGGAATTCATATCACCATGAACACTATTTGGAATGTCCCTATAGAATATGCAATATTTTCTTTGCAAGATATTAAATTTTTGGTTAAGTGGTTCAATAGTGAGAAAGGTACGACATGGAAGTTAACAAAGCTGAAATTTTGAAGATAAGAGCACTAATCCCCATCATACACATACACAAGATCTACAATTTAGCCTTCAAACAAGGCTTGACTAAGCCCTTGATGAAGAGACCAATGGTTTCTATTTTTAGAGGCGCCGATAAGAACATTTTCTCTAATTTTAGGATCATCATGACTAGCCCTATTTTATCCAAGTTGTATGGAATATTTTTGACATAGAAGATTACCTATGGCTTGAAATCCATGATGAGAGAGCGAAAGGCCAAGTTATATTTAGGAGATATCATTCAACTATGGACCAACTCTTTACTATTAGGATTTTTATGTAAGA
Source organism: Pinus taeda (assembly GCA_000404065.3). Classification (NCBI taxonomy): domain Eukaryota; kingdom Viridiplantae; phylum Streptophyta; class Pinopsida; order Pinales; family Pinaceae; genus Pinus; species Pinus taeda. Next base: position 17,654 of record APFE030943197.1, on the reverse strand, counting down.
GTGCCATAATAATAAAATTAATCTCTTCAATCGTTTCATTGACTTCAAAAAATCTTTGACATTGTTCCCATGACAAACCTTTGAAAAAGGTTGGAGGAGATAATGGTTCCTCTTGAGATGAGGGATGTTGTGACATGGTTGTATGATAATGTTATTACCAAGCTTAGGATGAAAATTTATCTTTCAAAAGAAATTAACTAAAATATCGAAGTCAATCAATGGTGTCCCTTGTCTGCTACCCTTTTTGGTATATACATTAATAAGCTACAAGAGTTTTTAAAATATGGAGGTTGTATTTGCCCCATGCTCGTCGATATTGCCAAAAATATCCTCCTTTATGTTGAACAAATTTCTATTTTTGCTAGGAGTCCTTACAATATTGATAGAAAATAAAGAATATTCCAAGAATTTTGTACAAATATGGGCATGATTGTTAACACTAAAAGAAGAAGAAGAAGTCATGTTAATAGAATCTAGAAATATCACATATGATAATTTCATATATGAATAAGAACTTGAAGGAATTTCCCTCACAAATATATATGAGAATTAATCTCCACACAAGCTAAACTAGAATTATAGTTTTGGAAAAAGGATAAATGGAGGATGGAAAGCATATTATGGACTTGAAACAATTGTATGTTGGAATAGCTTAGGATATGGAATTAAAAGAAACACCCCTTTGAGACTCTCATCACCCTTGTTATGTTATATGGATGTGACCTTTGGGGTTGTAGTACCTCCAAAGAGTCATATGGAGGAAGAGAGAATAGATCCCAAAGAAGTTCATACCATATAGTCTCATTATTAAAGGAAATACACCCTATGTTATCCTCCCCATCAAAGGAATCCTTTCACCCATTTAAGGAAAGGATATGGTTAGGTATCCTATGTACAAGAAAAGTTCAAACAACATGAAAAATAAAATGCTTCCTAAAATTGCATTAACTCTAAACAAAACCACCAACTTCAGCTCAAGGAGGGATGACATAAGGGTCCAGAATCTTAGCCAAATTATTGGGGGATAAAGAAGGATATTTTATGTAGAATAAGGATACTATCGAATATATGATTACATCAAAATTTAAGTAGAAATTGTGGGGTAATGAATAGTTAGAACGAAAAGGGAATATAAGATACTATAATGAGGTGATCAACCCAAATCTCGAAAATCAAAATTATCTCTTTGTCTTGGCTAGCGTAAAGAAGAAAGAAAACATTCTTAAATAAGAAATCACGTGTTGCATAGTGAAATTGAGCATTGGTCTATCCCTAAACACATTGGCTGAAATATTTTGTTACCTTTATGTCACTTAGAAAGTTGAAGATGAAAATAACTTTCTCTTAAATTGTCTAACTTATACACACCTTAGATGTAAAAATTAATATGTTTTTCCTCCACCAATCTTCTTAAACTCTTAATTCAATAAAATTATAATGATATTGAAATAATTCTTCTAATGCTTTTTGAGCATAGAAAAAACTCTAAAAAATTTCAAATAACTCACCTTCTAGATTTTATCCATCATTTATGACTTAGTGAACCTTAATAATCATCCTCTTAAGAATCATGTTAATTCATCTAATATTTTAACAAACATATTAACCTTTTTTTTGAGGATTAGGTAAAAGCATAGAAAAAACTCTAAAAAATTTCAAATAACTCACCTTCTAGATTTTATCCATCATTTATGACTTAATGAACCTTAATAATCATCCTCTTAAGAATCATGTTAACTCATCTAATATTTTAACAAACATATTAACTTTTTCTTTTGAGGATTAGGTAATAGTGTAAGCAATATTATGATATATGGCTTTGACGTAATGGATAATAAAAAAAAATATTCATCACATCTCAACAATTATAAATCGTTGTATGACTGAGTGAACCTTAATTTTCATCCCCTTAAGAATCATGTTAACTCTATTGGAAATAATACTGAGAGGGGGGTGAATCAATATTATCAAGTCAATTATTTTATTTTTCAAACCTAGATCATATACGCTACTTCAGTTAGTGAAAACCACGTATATACGCAACTACAGATAAGGAAACTCGCGTATATCATGCAGACTTATAATTTAATTTATCTTACAAATGTTGATCATTAATCTATGTATCATAATCAAATAAACAGTACCAGAAACAGTGAAACAGAGCAGAAGACAATCACACACAAGAACACAAGATATAAGGTGGAAACCCAATGTGGGTGAAAACCACCTGCTGCAATTTGTCTCTATCTTCCTTTATTTAGAAACTTCTTTTTACAATGTTTCTATACTGGTGCTGTCCTTTACCAATACGCAGGCTGCTACCTATTGACAGCTACAACCATCTCTCATTCTCCAACTTTTCTTAAAATGGAGCTACAACCCCCTTAGCTCTTGTACTAGTTGGGATACTAGTACGCATGCTACTACCTGTAGAAGGCTACAACCTTCTCTTTGCTTCCAGGGACCATGTTTCATAAATTTTCAGACTGGATCCATGAACATCAATCAATCATCAAGAATTTTTGTATCAAACAATCTCCTTTTCACCAATTAACATTGAATCAAATAGACACTTCTCTGACAACTGTACCTAGAACATAGTAACAGTAACCACACACCAAATTCTAAACCCAGAACACTGCAGCAATAAACAAAAGCAGCTAGAACACAATTTAAGAGACGTACGCTATTTTAATAACCAGAAACCTGTGTACATATGCTTCTGTGTTTAGACCAACTTGCGTATACGCTGTTTTTAGTCACAGAACTAGCGTGTATACGCGCCTTCGCTTCACTGAACCTGCGTACAAATCTATAAAGGATAATTCACTCTTCCAATCATTCAGACATTAGTTAACCCAGATTACCAGATTTATAGATCAAGCATGCGCCACATATAACAGATCAAAATCATTCAAAGATACTATTATTCAAGCCTTAAGATTTTGACCCTTCAAGAGAACTTATCCTTCTCCTTGCGCTCAAGTTCCTCCTTCATTCAGATCTAGATCTGCACCATAGCCCAATCCCTAGAATTCCAGATCTAGCACTTTATCAGATATTCAATTAATTCAGATTATACTTTGCCAAATGATCTCCTTCCTCTTTTATAGTCTTATACCTTTCACAATACCACGGTCCTAAACCATAACAAATCAATACCATGGACTCAATACTTGGGATCAACACTTCTGACGAGATACCATGGCCCAAAAACCATAGGTCCAAATACCAAGGACTAAATACCACAGACCAAAAATAAGTTCTCCCACATGTACGCGCGTTTTCTTGCGTGAAAGTGCGTGTATACGCATACGCGACTTCGGAATGTCTAACCGGCGTGTATACACGGCTTCGTCAAGGTGAACGTGCGTATATATCTTTTTCTTCTTTCTGAGTGCCTGAACTGTGATCTGTCACCAGAGTGAGTTGCCATTAAGGAAAACATCTATGCCATAGCGCCAAACCTGTGCCATAATGCTAACAATCTCCCCCTTTGGACTTGATGGAAACCCCAAGATCCTCAAAGTCATTCTCCCCCTTTGTCATCAAGGGAAAAGGGTTGTGCTCCCCCTCAGTACATGCGGAAATCTCTGCTCTGCTGTGCTGACCAAGCTCCCCCTGACTTGTAGGAAAGATCTGCAAAAAGATGTTCTTCAAGAAGAAACATGACTTATACATCATAAAAGACCTTCCTATCACCAACAGACTCTATACATACATCCATCACCCAACCAAGTTGGGATACACCAGAAATTTACATAAGAAAACCAAGTACATTACATCATTAATCCCAGGCATAGTGGGGAAACCAAAATAGGCCGTTACATGACCTTGACAATAAACGATATACATGGCATAGAGACGAAAATAGCAAGACTTATGAAAGTCTCTAATAACTGATATCAACATCATCTGTCAATCACTCTACAGATCAGCAACCATGTTTTTCTTTTGTTCTCCTTCTGCAGCTGAGCCACTTGAACCCAAAACAACTTGTGTACTCGAAACAAAAGCTTCTAATGTAATGCCAACAATGCATTATCAGAATTTTATCTGCTCCCCCTGAACTTGTGACAGATGGTCTCTGTCAGGCCCATATTAGACTCTCTTCAACCAGAGTCTGTCCCCTCTGATTTCCTTCAAACCATCATATACGCGACTGTATCTGCATAAACCGGCATATGTGCACGGATCCTCTTCATGCAACTCGCGTACAACCATATTTCTCTGAAACAGACAGGTTTCAACAGCAAGATGATGCATCAACTACCCCCAGCTTCTATTTGAGGTATTCAAATGTCTCCCTGGGTAGTGGTTTGGTGAAAATATCAAAAACTTGTTCCTTGGAGGGAACATATTCCAATTTGACCTTTTGTTCTAGCACTTGTTCCCAGAGAAAATGATACTTGATCGGTATGTGCTTGGTATTTGAATGCATGACTGGGTTCTTTGAAATGCTGATTGCACTTGTATTATCACATAAGATGGAGATAGGTGGAGTACAAGTGATTTGAAAATCCTGTAAAGTTTGCATCATCCGAAGGAGTTGTGTGCAACAAGATGCAACAACCACATATTCTGCTCTAGCTGTAGATAAAGCAATCGAACTCTGTTTCTTGTTGAACCAAGATACTAATATGGAACCCATAAAGAATGCACCACCACTAGTGCTTTTCCTATCATCCACGCTTCCAGCCCAATCTGCATTTATATAAGCATGAAGAGTGAGATCTGTATCTCTAGGATACGATAGGCCATAGTTTTGAGTTCCTTGAAGAAACTTGAAAATTCTCTTTACTGCCTGAAGATGAGTTTCCTTTGGATTTGCCTGAAATCTTCCAATCATTCCCACTACATGCATGATGTTTGGTCGGGTACCTATTAGATAGAGCAGACTTCCAATCATGGCTCTATACGTTGGTTGATGCACTGCTGTTGATTCATCATTTGCACTGAGGCCGCATCCTGTAACCATAGGGGTACATAATGGCTTCGAATCTTCCATGCCATACTTCTTCAAAATCTGCTTGAGGTACTTGGTTTGAGATAAAAAGATACCACCTTCATTTTGTTGGATTTGTAATCCAAGAAAATATGTCAGTTCTCCAAGCAAGGACATTTCGAATTCTTTCTGCATTACCAAGGCAAAGTTCTGACTCATAGCTTCTTCATTGCTGCCAAAGATGATATCATCAACATACACAACAAGTATTAGCAATTTGTTATTTTCAATTTTTATATAAAGATTGCTATCTGCTGATCCTTTTGAGAAACCTTGTTGATGAAGATATTTGTCCAAACAATAATACCAAGCCCTTGGAGCTTGTTTAAGACCATAGAGAGCCTTCTTAAGTCTGCATACAAGTTTTGGATCATTTCCAAGGATGAATCCATCTGGTTGCTCAATATAAACTTCTTCTTCTAAGTCTCCATTCAGAAAAGCTGATTCCACGTCCATTTGAAATACTTTGAACTTCTGAAATCTTGAGAGAGCAAGGAACATTCGGATGGCCTCAAGTCTAGCAATGGGAGCAAAAGTTTCTTCAAAGTCTATTCCTTCTTGTTGAGCATACCCTTTACAAACAAGTCTGACCTTGTTTCTAAT
>APFE030943197.1:0-11922 GCA_000404065.3 Pinus taeda | reverse complement strand
TCTTCAAAGTCTATTCCTTCTTGTTGAGCATACCCTTTACAAACAAGTCTGACCTTGTTTCTAATAACTTCCCCATTTTCATTCAACTTGTTTTTGAATATCCCTTTTGTCCCTATGACATTCTTATTTTTTGGTCTAGGGACCAACTCCCAAGTGTTATTCTTTTCAATCTGCTCAAGTTCTTCATCCATTGGTTTGACCCATCATTCATCTTTGCATGCTTCTTTTACATTTTGTGGTTCAGTGGAGGAGAGCAATGCCAAATAGCTTGAAGCTTCTGGAATTGTTCTTCTTGTTTGTATACCTGTCTCTTTCTGCCCCAAAATTTGAGATTCTGGATGATTCTTCTGAACGTACCTGGATGGAGTCTTATCTTCTATCCTTATCTGTTCTTCTGGTGCCTCATGGGTTTCTTCTTCATCATGAATCTGATTTGATGTTGAAGGATAGTCCTCACCATCTTCGAAATCTTCAGATCTTACCTGCCTAGGAGTGTTTTCTTCTTCATCAACCACTACATCAATACTTTCAACAAATTTTTCAAGCCTTTTATTATAACACTTGTAAGCTTTGTTGTGGAGAGAGTAACCAAGGAGAATGCCTTCATTTGCTCTAGGTTCAAACTTGCCAAGATGTTCATTAATATTTTTGATATAGCATTTGCTTCGAAAAATTTTGAAATATTTTACCAAAGGAGTCTCACCATACCAGAGCTCATGAGGGGTTTGAGTGTTGTTCACCCAGATGTTTGTTTTGTTGAGAATAAAAACTGAAGCAAATGCAGCTTCACCCCAGAAATTTACGGGAGTTCCAGACTGATCAAGCATAGCATGAGCCATTTGTTGAACTGTTCTGTTCATCCTTTCTACTACTCCATTTTGCTGAGGAGTCCTGGTTGTAGAGAATTCCCTTCTTATTCCATGTTCTTCACAAAAAACGAAAAATTCATTTGAGGTAAACTCCCCACCTCTATCAGACTTGTGGCACTTAATATTGTGATCTGATTCGTTTTCAACCAAGGCTTTGAAAGATTTGAATTTTTCGAAGGCTTCGCCTTTGTGCTTCATAAGTCCTATCCAACACATCCTGGAAAAATCGTCAATGAATAATATAAAGTATTCTTTTCCCTGAGGTGACCTTTTCCTAGATGGACAACATGCATCAGTGTGGACAAGTTCAAGTGGCCTACTAGCTGATCCTTCCTTCTCAGGGAAGTTAGTTCTGGCTTGCTTACCAAACTGATGTGATTTGTATATTGTATTGTCTGGAATTCTGATGTCTGGAAGACCACGAACTGCTTGGTATTTCCATGCTTTCCTTACCTGTGAGAAGCTTAGATGCCCCAACCTCCAGTGCCATAGCCAATGTTCATCATTCTTGCTCAGATGGCATTGTTGTTTTCCTTCTTTGAATATGTATAAATTATTTGGAGTTCTTATGCCTTTGATCACTATTTTTCCTGTATCAAGATCACGAACACTACATCCATTTGATCGAAATATTACTTCAGTTCCTTGATCGCACATCTGACTGACACTCAAGAGATTATGCTTCAAGCCATCAACATACATAACAATTCCTGCTTTGACCTTTTCTTTCAACTGAACAGAACCTTTACCTTTTATGAGCGCAAGGGTGTCATTTCTAAATGAGACATTCTTTTCCTTTTCAAAGGCACTATATGATTGAAGTTTTTCTTTATCACCTGTCATATGTTTCAAACATCCACTGTCGATGTACCATTGATTTTCTTGTCCTTCTGCATATAGGGATATCCCACATCTTTCTGGTTGCGGTTCCTTCATTCTCCATGTTTTGGCACTTGAGGCTTGTTCCTTCTGAGTTGTTTGTCGAAACCTGCTCCTGCATTCAGAATCTTCGTGATCGAAGTTGTTACAAATAGAACATTCTATTTCATTTTCAAGAGCAAAAAGGTTATTGTAGGTCCTTTTCATGATTCCAGTCATATTTCTTTGCTTTTGAGCTTCTCTAGTCATGATTGTCTTATGGGTAACACATTGAGCTGCTTTGTGACCAAAGTTATGACAAGAGAAACATTGGCCATTGAAGAAACTCCTGAAATTACCAACCAAGTGATTGTAGTTTCTATTGACATCCATTCTTGAGGCAAATTGAGAAGGTTTTACCTGTGGCTGGTTGTAGCTTCTGTTCATCCTTAAAGTAGGTTGCCCCTGATTTACCTGGTAGTCTTTGTTCACTCTTGAGGTAAATTGTCCCTGATTTACCTGGTGATCTCCATTGAGCCTTTGCTCACTTCTCCTTGCTACATCAAGATAACTTTTGGAGGTGGATGGTTTCTGCGCTTGAGTTGCTTCTTCATTATATCCCAGACCTGTCTTGATTAGTGGAGAAAGATGCACTTTGATAATCTCATCTAACGTTTCAGATCCTTTAACAAATCTAAGATTAAGAGCTTTAGTTTTCTCAATCTCTTTTCTAAGTTCCACAATTTCACATTCTAACTTTTCATGATGTTTTTCACTTTCAGCCAGTTGAAATTGCAAAGTATAAATAATCATATTTTTCTCTTCTAAACAAATCTCGAGTTTAGAAATCTCTTCATAAAGACCTTCTTCATCTATAGCATCCATAAAATCATCATTTTCAAAAGCCATTAAAAGTCTATAGTTATTACCTCATTCATCTTCATCACTATTTGGGAGTCCATCACTGTCTTCATGAGTGTAGTAGCTTTTCTTACTTACGTTCTATTTCTTGTTCCATCTAATAGGTTCCTTACCTTTGTCAAGCTTACGAGGACACTTGGCAGCATAGTGACCGACTCTTCCACAAGTAAAGCATTTGAAGGTCAACTTACCTCTGAATCTTCCAGCACCCCGTTGAAGGTTCTTGACAAAATTTGATTCTTCCTCTTCTTCTGACATATGTCCTGACTCATAGTAATCTCCTTTACCTGAAGCGTTGAATGCAGCTTCTCTCCTATCTGATGGTCATCCTTTCCTCATTTCATAAGTGGTTAGAATTCCGTGTAACTGCAACATAGTAATTTTTTCTAGATTCTCCTTTTCTTCTATTGAAGAAACTTTTGATTCAAACTTAGGAGATAAAGATCTTAGAACCTTTTCAACCACAACAGCCTCTTTTATTTCTTCACCCAAATTTTTCATACAATTAACAATCTCATCTATATGAAGGAAATAGTTAGCCACACTTTCATCATTATACATCCTAAGATTTTCATACTGAATTCTGAGGGTTTGAAGTTTTGCTCGTTTTACCTACTCATCTCCTTCATAGCTCAGCACAATCTTGTCCCATATTTCTTTAGTGGTTTTATATTGCATAACCTTGATGAATTCTGATTGAGATAGACATCCTAATAGAGTGTTGACAACCTTTGCATTTGTTTCAAACCGCTTCTTCTCATCCGGATCTGTAGGAGTTGCTGATGGAAAAGTGTACCCTGTATCTATGATATCCCAGACTTTGTACCAAGATATTGAAGATAGGCTATAACTCTTACCTTCCAATAGATGAAGTTGGTCCCATCAAAAATTGGTGGCCTGATTGATGCTTCTCTCTCGTAGTTGCTCATGATGATAGATCTTCCTTCAAGCAATCAAGCTTCTTCTGAAGGACCTGCTCTGATACCAATTGTTGGAAATAATACTGAGAGGGGGGGTGAATCAGTATTAACTGATCAATTCTTTACTTTTTCAAACCCAGAACATATACGCTACTTCAATTAGATGAACCCATGTATATACTCAACTGCAGATAATGAAACCCGCGTATATTATGCAGATTTATAATTTACTTTATTCTACAGATGTTGATCATTAAGTTATGCACCCGAATCATAGAAACAGTTTCCAGGAACAATAAAACAGATCAGAAGACAACCACACATAAGAACACAAGATATAAGGTGGAAACCCAACGTGGGTGAAAACCACCTGCCGCAATTCGTCTCTAGCTTCTTTTAGTTAGAAACTTCTTTTGCAATGATTTTGTACTGGTGCAGTCCTTTACCAGTACGCAGGCTGCTACCTGCAGTGAGCTACAACCCTCTCTCGTTTTCCTGGTTTGGTGAATAGTTTGTTTCTTGAATTATGTAGATTCAAGTCTTCGAAGACATGTTTTAAGCAACTAGTTAGTGGCATTTATGAATAGTTGTATTTGGTGTAATAATGGCGTCTAGTCTATAGAAGTTACCAATTCTCTAGAGATTCCCATTACTGTTAAACAATAATAATAATAATAATATCTCCTCTTATAATTATAGAACAATTTATTTTATTTTTAATACTATGTAACATTAATTCTACAAAATACAAGATATAAAATACTATTTCAATTTATGTAATAATTAATATAATATTTTAAAATTACTATTTAATATTTGTCGATCGAGGTGCGAAATGAGGGCATCCAGGTGCTTGGAGAGCAAGTCCTCTACCCCACCACCTCACAACATACTTAAGAGGGGGTGATGTGGACAATCCCCACATGCATATGCATGTGAACTTTCAATCGTGGAGTAATGAATATGGAATGCTCACATTATGGATTCATCTATTTTTATAGGGATTCTTTGTTATGATCTTTATGTTGTTATTCATCTCCTCCCCCATCACAGGTGGGATTTCTCAAGCGTTACGGTGTCAATAAGTCTATGAACGGAAATCTAGTTGACTTTTTTGGGACCTTCCTTATGTTCCTTTTGGCATGGAGCATGTTTGTCCTTGACAATGAAGTTGAGAAAGTATGGTTCTACTTCTGCATTGTAATGGTGTATGGCATCTAGATAGTTGGTGGATTAAGGAATGAGCGGGATATTGCCCTAACAAATTTGGGTGCTTATGCTTATGATTTAATGAAGTGGATGTTGCATATCCCTTCAGACTTGGACTTCAAATTGGTAACGACCATCGATCTTCCCTAATTTTGACATCCTTCGAAGGGCTTGACAGTTTTGGATGCTTTCTCTTGGGAAAATTCTGAGACTCTTGGTTTTATTTCTCTCATTTTTAGTGGCAATTTCATCAGTTTAAGCTCCATACAATTTGTGGCTCCCTCTCATTTCTAATGACATGACCTATGAATTCAGGGCTAATATTTGAAAATTCACCCTTGTTAATGGTTTCCTTATTCTTCCCTATCTCTTTTCATCTCTCCTTTATACCTGATTTATTTTTTCATGCCTTCTTCTAATCCTTGGGATAGCCTATTGTTGAACATCCTTTATGCTTTCTCCTCTCCCTTTAGAAAATGGTTTATATTCCCTCATAATTATCTTTTTATTCTCCTAAACAACATGCATCAATAGTGCATGTGCAACTGATGATGGGAGGGGGTGGTCACAGACCATAAGGAAGAACTCATGCCTAGGCCCAAGCAGAGGAGGCTACAACTCTTTCCAATTTCGCTACCCCCTTGAACAATTATGTGGAAATCCATCACCTTAAGTCCTTATCCAATGAACACGATCAAGCATTTTTAGCTTCTAACGTCCTTGATTAGGAAGCCCAATGGGTTCTTGATCCTAGTCACACTACGGAAAGATAGAAACAATACCTCAACTCTATCACCCTTCATTGGCAGTTGAAAACCCTCTTGGTTAGAGTTCTAAAGGAGAGATGAGAGGATTAGTATAACATCTTCTCTTCCTTGGATGACATCAAGTGAACCTAGAGGTAGCAATATTCATTCTTGGAGAGTTTGGATTCTAGGATAGCTCCTCACATGGAGAGCCATCAGTTGTCCATGTTCCACGAGCTCCTCTAGGTTCTAGTGGTAAATATCATGCCCTTCTGACTTCTTCAGATTCATTATTTATATTATGTATTCCAATAGTACTTATATATGTGGATTGGTATTAAATAGGTTTGTTTATTTCTAGTAGTCATTATATTTTACTCAATATTTAACACCTATAGACAATAAATGTATTTGGTTTCCCTTGTCACAAATTGAGACTACTTACAACTTACTCAATTAAACTACATACATTTGATAGTTGTATTGATATTTTAAAGTAGTAATTCCACACACACACACACACATCTATAGAAACACTCCATCCTTTATTAGCGAGTTTCCAAAAAAAAGTTTCCATACACAATTAAAAGACTTCCAATATAAAAGACTTTGAATAAGTCAACGGTTTGACACTTGCATACATCCCCACTAACAAAACCACCTTATTTTTTTTCAAGGTCACATCACCTTATCTAAATACAAACCGAAAAAGAGGAGGAAGTTGAGTGTTGACATGTTGTTATTCCCTTAATTTAGGAAATAAAGGATCCATTGTGAATTCCTTAGCCATTATTTACTATCAAATTAGTCGATCATGAGTGTCCTCACAAAGAAAAGGATAAAGGGTATTGGCATTTATCACTAGTAGGGTATAAATTTGTTAAACTTTTACAATGAATTATTTCTCAATTATTTTTTCCTATGATGTTTTATATATAGAGTTAGTTTTAATGATTGAAATTTACAGTGATAGTTTGCCTATTTTTTATTAAAACTCTAGCTTGTATTGGTGGATGTGGTTTGTGGGCTATCATATGGTTTTTTAGTAACAATGCTATATAATTCTTAGTGACAAAAATGGTTGTGCATTCTAATTACCAATTTTCTCCTTAAAACTAGCTCAACCATATAAGTTAAATTGATGATGAACATTGATTGGCCAAACTTATCTTTCCTAATTCACAAAACTATAAGCTTTATACAATGGCACTTTGAAAACTTCATATCTATCATTGAAATGACAAACTCAGATGCACTATTTTAATTAAAAATAAAGATCATTTTTGCCCCTCATTGAAATATTGAATCTTTCTTGGATGGCTGAGACAAATGTTGTCATCATTTCCACCTACATTTAATTCTTATATGTTTGACATATTGAATTCATAATGAGTATATCCATGTATTATGGATATCATATGTTCATTCTAGACATGGTGTATAATTATATTTTATGTTTTAAGGCATATGAAGAATTACATAAGTGAATAAAAATATTTATACATATATATTTGTAAATAAAGATTTCATTTATTAGGAAATACTTAGACCAAAAGGTCATAATGGAAACTAAATAAATTTACAGAAAGCCCTTTTTGGCCAAGTTACATTCTATGGCCATCTTGGCACTAAGCCAAATTTCTCATTCTAAAGCTTCTAAATTCTCTTCTTACATACCTCTACTCTACATCTTGTCATTCGATTTTGATTACATGTATTTATACAACTAGGATAATAAAACAAATTTAGTTTCAGATCCATTATTCACTCAATAATCCCTATCTTAATAATTCCTAGATCCACTAATTACTCCAACAATCCCTTTTTTTAGTATAAATCCATAAATCTTTATAGAGATATAACTACCTAAAATCTCTCCAAATCACTTCATATATTCTGGAGATATCTCTTTTAAGAGTAGATCTAATTACAATATTCACAATTTCTCTAATTTCCTTACAAACATAGGAAAATGAAAAGACCCTTACTCTAGTAAAATTGGTTTTGGCTTGGAAGTGGGATTCTCTTGCATCAAAAACCCCTTAGTTACTTAGGCTATCAAAAATTTGTAATTCAAACTTGTGATCCGGACACATCCCTGTAGCATTCTAGGCAATTTCGGCATGAAAATATGTCCAAAAAAGATACAAAATAAATTGACTACAACATTATAATTTATATAAAAAGAATAAATTTTCACTTATATTAGATTATTTGGATTATTATATTTATATTTTTATATAAAAACTATTTTTTATTAATTAAACCTAATTTAATTTTTTATTTAAAAGTAAATTTAGTATGAATAATAATAAAAATATATTTTCTAAGAATCTTAGTTTGAGTGGTTTGGTGAACAATTTGTTTCTTGAATTGTGTAGATTCAAATCTTTGAAGACATGTTTAAACAACTAGTTAGTGGCATTTATGAATAGTTGTAATTAGTGTAATAATGGCATCCAATATGTAGAACATTTATGAATAGTTGTAATTAGTGTAATAATGACATCCAATATGTAGAAGTTACCGATTCTCTATAAATTCTCATTATTGTTAAATAATAATAATAATAATAATAATAATAATAATATCTCCTCTTACAATAATACAACAAAATTATCTATTTTTTAATACTATGTAACACTAATTCTACAAATACAAGATACAAAATACTATTTCAATTTATATAATAATTAGAATAATATTTTAAAATTATTTTTAATATTCCTTAATTAAGGTGGGAAATGAGGGCATCCAAGTGCTTCGGGGGGAGCCTACTACCTCACCACCCCACAAAAAATTTAAGAGGGGGTGATGTGGCTAGTCCCCACACGCATATGCATTTGAACTTTCAATCATGGAGTAATGAATATGGCAAGCTCACATTCTAGATTCATCTCTTTTTATATGGAATGTATGCTATGGTTTTTATGTTGTTATTCATCCCCTCCCCCATCGTAGGTGGGATTTCTCAAGCCTTACGGTGTTAGGAAGTCTAGGCATGGAAATATAGTTGACTTTTCGGTACCTTCCTTCTATTCCTTTCGGCATGGAGCATGTTGACCTTGAATATGAAGTTTATTTAGCATGGTTCTAATTCTACATTGTAATGGTGTATGGAATCTAGACAGATGGTGGATTAACGAATGAGCGGGATAGTGTCCAACAAAGTTGGGTGCTTATGCTGATGATTTAATGCAGTGGATGTTATGTTTCCCTGCAGACCTAGATTTAAAATTGGTAACAACCATCTCTCTTCCATCATTTCGACATCCTTTGAAGGGCTTGACAGTTTGGGATTCTTTCTCTTAGGAAAATTCTGAGACTTTTGGTTTTATTTCTCTCATTTTTAGTGGCAATTTCATCAGTTGAAGCTCCATATGCTTTGCATCTCATTCTAATTTCTAATGACATGACATGCGAAGTCAGGGCTAATATTTCAAAATTCACCCTTCTTAATTGTCTCCTTCTTCTTCACTATATCTTGTCTTCTCTCCTTTATACTGGATTTCATTGTTCATGCCTTCTTCTAATCCTTGGTCTAGCATATTTTTGAGAATCATCTATTCCTACTCCTCTCCCTTTGTAAAATGGTTTATAGTCCCCCATAATTGCCTTTATATTGTCCTAAAAACCATGCCTTAGTAGCGCATGTACAATTGATGATGGCAGGAAGTGGTCACATACCATAAGGAAGAACTAGTGCCCAGGCCCAAGTAGAGGAGGCTACAACTATTTCCAACTTGGCTACCCACAATCATGTGGAAATCCATCAACTTAAGTCCTTATCGAATCAACACCATCAAGCATTCTTAGGTTTTGATATCCTTGATTAGGTAGCCCATTAGATTCTTGGTCCTAGTCACACTAGCGAAAGATAGAAACAATACCTCAGCCATATCACCCTTCATTGGCAGTTGAAAACCCTCTTGGGTAATGTTCTAAATGAGAGACGAGAGGAGTTGTATAACATATTCTCTTCCCTAGATGACATCAATTGCACCTATAGATAACATCATTTTTGCTTGGATAGTTGGGATGCTAGGATAGCTCACATGGAGAGACATCAACTCTCCATGTTCCAACAGTTCCTCTAGATTCCAATGCTAAAGATCATGCCCTTGTGACTTCTTTGGTTTCATTATTTATGCCATGTATTCCAGTAGTACTTATATATGTGTTTTGGTATTAGATAGATTTTTTTATTTCCAATAATTGTTATATCTTTCTCGATCTTTAACACCGGTAAACGATAGATATATTTGGTTTCTCTTGTGACAAATTGAAACTTTTTACAACTTCCTAATTAAACTAAACATTTGATAGTTATATTGATATTTTAAAGTAATAATTCCACACATATATATATATAAATAAAACACTCCCTCCCTTATTAGTCAATTTCCTATAATAATAATAAAATTGTTTCCCTACGCAATTAAAAGACTTCCAATAAGTCAACGATTTTGACACTTTAATACATCCTCGCTAACAAAACCACCTTATTCTTTCACAAGGTCACGTCACCTTATCCAAAGATAAACCAAAAAAAGGAGAAAATTGAGTGTTAACATGTTGATATTCTCTTAATTGAGGGAATAAAGGAACCATTCTAAATTCCTTGGCCATTCCTTACTATGGAATTAAGCCATCATGAGTGTCCTCACAAAGAAAAGGATAAAGGGTATTTGCACTTATGACTAATAGGGTATTATACATTTGTTAAATTTGTTCCAATGGATTTTCTTAATTAATTTTTCTTAAAGTAGTTTTAATGATTGAAATTTATAATGATAATGTGTATATTTTTTATTAGAACTCTAGCTTGTATTAATGAATATAGTTTTGTGAGCTATTATATAGTTTTTTAAGTAGTAGTGCTATATAATTTTTAGTGACAAAAATGATTGTGTAATCTAATTATCAATTTTTTCCTTAAAATTAGCTCAACCATATGAATTAAATGGTTGATGAACATTGATTGGCCAAATGTATCTTTCTTATTTTACAGAATTATAAGTTTTATCCAATGGCACTTTGAAAACCTCATACCAATCATTGAAATAACAAACTTAGATGCACTATTTTAAGAAAATAAAAATCATTTTTACATTTCATTGAAATATTGAATCTATCTTGAATGGTTAGAAAAATATTGTCAGCATTTCCACCTAAATTCAATTCTTATATATATAACATTTTTCATTCATAATGACTATATCCTTATACTATAGATATCATGTGTTTATTCTAAACATCTTATATAATTATATTTTATATTTTAAAACATAGGAAGAATCACATGAATATATATATATATGTGAAGCTTTATAGGAAAAGCTTATACCAAAAAGTCATATAAAAAAATCTTAATTTAACTATAAAATATCTTTGACTTTTCTCAATTAGCTTTGTCCAAATTCAATAAAGATTTTTTAGAATGGTAAATTTTAATTTTCTACAATTCAAAGAATATCAAAAATATTTGAAAACACTAAATCATTTATATATTAAAAACACATTACAAATAACCTATAAAAATAAAAAATAAAAAACACAATTTCATGGAAATTTGTATCACCCAATTTTTATTTAAAGAAATAAAAGCCTATATTGAGTAAATTAAATATTTGTTGAAAAATATATTGAGTAAATTGGATATTTGTTGAAAAATATTTATACCAAAAGTTCGTAGATGGTATTTGAACTCATGAAAGGTCTCTATAAGCTGGGGAAGACTTAGACAAAAGGATGCCAAAGGATATAGAGAATATTTGCTCTCATGACTGGTTTCTGTAATGTGGGAAAGACAGATCGAAAGGCCATTGAAAACGGGCCGAGCAAGAAGGTTTCAATTACATGTTCCAGCAGTTCTTGCTGGTGCTGCTGCAGGTATTGGAATGTTAGCTGCCTGGTTTCACTTGATGTATTCCCACATTGAAATAGGTGCATTAACACCTTTGGCACCTCTATTGAATTTTAATGTGTTTATTTTTATAATGAAATCAAGAAAACATAGAATTTTAATTTTAATTGGTTTATTTTTATAATGAAATTTTCAACGTAAATGAAATTTTATTTTTTAGTCTACAGGGCTCTAAATTGACAGGGCTCTAAATTGACAGTAAATAGATGTATTATTAAAACACTCTTACTATTCAAATCCCCCATACCTACTAAAAAATTTCTTCTATTAACCATACAAACAACCTTAATTAATTTGAGCTCTTTCATCCCAAGTTGGAACACTAATTTCTTTGGGATTTCAAAGAACGAAACCATGTTTTGTAAATACTAAGCTAATGATAAATTCAAATTTTGTTTGCTTTCCTATGTTCGATGCCAATGAAAATTGTATTTGTTGGCCACAAACAAATATTTGTAATTTATATTATTATT